>CM060963.1:111338734-111373734 GCA_030765045.1 Tenodera sinensis
AATAGATATCAAGTGACGTCATAGTCGAGGCACAGGCGTATTTTGGAGGCGTTAAAAACTGGCAGGAACGTTCGGAGAAGTATATATGCCTAAAGGGAGACTATGTTGATAAGTAAATAATTTTTGTCTGAAAAAATTGTCGTCCTCATTTCAAATACGGATACTTAGTGAACTGCCGACGTAGTAGAGAGAGATGGTATTGCTTTCAACCCAACAATTTGACCGAAATTTCACCGGAAGCACTCGTTTTGAAACTTAAGAAAACAGTTCTTTGTGTGTGTCGTGCTTGTGAACAGCACAACTCAAAACGAAAAGTAATTTAAACACCAAACTTGCTATTTCACTTCAGTATTTTCCAAAGAGGCGAAGCTAAGATTTTCAAGAGAATCCCCCACTCCAATTGCCCTTTATGTGGAAGGCCTTTAAACATTTTGATTTTTCAAAAATAATCTCACGATTTTAATTAAAATAGATATATTAGAGATATTTACTTGATGAATATAGTGTTTATCCTGAATTTTCTGGAAATAGCCTATGATTTTCTCTTCATTCGGAAGATCATTTTATAGCCTTGTACAACCCGTAAACGTTAAACGATAGACGTAAACGAACTGCACAAAAATGTATAGATTTATTTAAAACAACTTATTTCAAACGCTTTACTGTAGCATAAGTCATTTCCAAGATATCAACTATTTTATTGACTGGAATAGTTCAATATTTTTGTCTTTTCAAGTCGATTTTCAGTTGTTTCTTGCCGCTGCATGAAAGAGTTTGAAATTTTAAGGGCAGCATATACCGTTCAGTTCTTAAACATTTAACTGTCGCTGTTCGCTGTTCCCATTGTATCTATAACAAAATGTGTAATATGGCTATTTCTACAAATGTTTCTTCGAGTGGCGCTACAGCCCGTTCTGGACCTTGGTCTCCTTCAGCAGGCGCCTCCATTCCTCTCTTTCTCCAGCGATCCTTCTCCATCCTCGTATTCCCAGTGTATGTTGAGCATCTCTCTGTATGACATCCTCCCATCTCATTCCCGGTCTTCCTACTGCTCTGGTGTTATAAAATTTGTCATTAAGAACTCTTTTTGGTATTCTTTCTTCTTCCATTCTTATTATATGACCTGCCCATCTCATTCTCTTAAGTTTAATATCTTGGACAATATTTATATCTTTATATAAACTATACAGTTCTTCATTCTCTACAAATGTTTATCTCAATTAAAATGAAGTAGATAAAAAATAAGCTAGGTAGAAGAATAGTTAGTAAACCCATTAATAAGGGGGTAGAGAAAGTCATAACAATACAACGCAACAGAGAGAAGGGGGGGGGGGAGAGTCTGTGTTACATTTAATACATTAACACTATATTTAATTTCATCACATTTTAGCATCTTAGCACATGTAAGTGGCTTTCTTTCGGAACAATGCTCATTGGCAATGATGTTTTCACTGTTTACTATTCTGTTGATTTTTTGTTTTGTTTACATTGATTTCTTTATAAACATTAACTTCACACACACACACACACACACACACACACACACACACACACACACACACACACACTCACGCACGGGCGCACGCACACCCATATTTACACTCTCACTCACACTTACAGGCTCCTGGGTAGGCCTGACAAACAGTACTCACCAGGTGTGAAGATATTCCCTCCCTTTGTGAGGATCAAAGTGGAGAACTGGGGAAAACTGCGAAAACCGGCTCTACCTAACGCATGCTACTGCAATTAAGGAGGGGGGACTCCTCTTTTCACGCCTTCGGAGTAATGTCTAACAGGCCTGCTCCGGGGAAAACAGGGAATAATCCTGGCTAAAGAAAACGTCTCATCCTTCGGTAGGGAATTGAACCCAGGATCTTTGCATTTAGAGATAGACTCTAAATATTGTCTCAGACATATACGCAAGCTAATATTTGGAATAAACTATTGGCAAATAATGTAATCTCATCAAGTAACGCAATAGAAGAAGGGTGAGAAATCCAGAAAAAAAAAAAAAACGATTTCATGCTTTGACTGAGGGAAGTTGAAAGCTTTTAAAGACAGGAACTCATTCACTGGCATAACTAATTTTTCCACGTTTCCGAAAACTCGTTTTATTCTTTTCACCATTAACTTATTGTTAATTATACAATGTGTTGGTAATTTTTTTACTAATGAAGTTTAAGAGGGATACTGTCCTTCGCAAATCTCCCTTGCAAATGACTAATAGTGTTGACAGTCACTTATCATGAGCACCACGTAAGAAACATCCGCTGATGCAAACGATAGTGAAGGTTCTTCCTTGTATGAATAATCTTAAAAGATAAAAACTGTCTTCCTCTAACATGCGGAAGAATGGCTGAAAAAGTGTCAAACTATATTTATAGTTTTCTTACGCAATCATTCCGCGCGTCGACATTTGGAGAATACATAATAACAAAGTGACCTCTCTGAACGGCCACTACGAAGAAACTGGTGATAAGTGTACAAACAACTAGTACTTCTTTACCTGGAAGATCTCGACACTGCTATATAGGTACATGTGGCATTTACTCTAAAATATGTGTATATGATACATAGAAGTATACATAGGACACATTTTGACCTAGAATATGAAATAATACAGCACGTTTTTAATTGGAAAATTTAATATTTAAATCAAATAATGTCACAGTTTACCCTTTTTAAGTGTTAGAATACGGCAGAGGTGGACAAAAGCGGATTCATGAATCCGCGTGATTCGTGAACGTTTCATCGTGTAACTATGCAACACAACAGTACACGCCCCCTTCCTTAGTTGATTTCAGGAGTCCACAGGTCGCTCCCAATCGTTTTTGCACCGATTATGTCTGTATCAACACTATCTACCTCATTTATAGCATGGTTTTCCTCGAGCTAATATTGAACTGCTTTATTGTAGATATCATACCGCATACAACGAAAAAACTAGTAAATACTTTCTGATCGCATGTCTTTACGTGTTGTGTACATTTTATTATTATTATTATTATTATTATTATTATTATTATTATTATTATTATTATTATTATTATTATTATTATTATTATTATTATTATTATTATTATTATTATTATTATTATTATTATTATTATTATTATTATTATTATTATTATTATTATTATTATTATTATTATTATTATTATTATTATTATTATTATTATTATTATTATTATTATTATTATTATTATTATTATTATTATTATTATTATTATTATTATTATTATTATTATTATTATTATTATTATTATTATTATTATTATTATTATTATTATTATTATTATTATTATTATTATTATTATTATTATTATTATTATTATTATTATTATTATTATTATTATTATTATTATTATTATTATTATTATTATTATTATTATTATTATTATCATTATCATTATCATCATCATCATTATTATCATCATCATTATTAGTACTGCTACTACTACTACTACTATTATTATTTCTTTGTTATGATTCAAGATATAGAGCAAGCTTAAGTACTAGAAGGCTTACAATCTAAGCATAACAAACATACCCTGCTATGTGACGACTATCTTAACTAACAAATCAAATTATTAAATATTCTGATTAAAATCCGATATATTTAAGATATTTTATGGCAAATTAAATGAATTCGTATACTTTGAATTTTCTGGAAATAGCCCATGCAGTTCTGTTCACTTTTGATGACTTGATGACCTGTAAACCGTATAAGGTAAACCAAATCTTACTCTACAAAAAATTTAGATCTCGCTAAAACACACAATTTATGCCTGGATTTTTTTTTTTTTTTTTTTTTTTTTTTTTTTTAACAAAATGTTCGTGAAATGGAACAGCGTTGTTCACTTTGTTATATGTAAGCGTGCAAAGAGAACGGGATCTCAAAGCTTTAAAAGATTTGACTATCGCTCATAGCCTACTGTATTCTAATATTGCCCTTGCACCTACAAGGAAATAAGCAATAAAATAATTTCTGTAAATGTTTATCTCAACTAACACGAACATGCAGGAATAAGAGTTTGTAAGAATGGTTAGTACAAGAGTAGAGAAATTCACTTGAGATTTTTTTTTTTTTGTGATAGTTCATATTTATTCTGTTAAAATCACTTTCATCATAATATATAATTTTATGCTGTGGCTGTCATAAAATTTAATGGCGGATGGCTCGATACAAAATCCAATCAGAGGCTTGCAACGTCTTGTGGTGTTGCATAGTTGCATTTGCGTCCACAAAATTTATTTGTACAACAGGAAAGAGAATAATAATAATCATAATAATAATAATAATAATAATAATAATAATAATAATAATAATAATAATAATAATAATAATAATAATAATAATAATAATAACAATAACAACAATAACAATAACAATCACAATCACAATCACAACCACAACCACAATCACAATCACAATCACAACCACAACCACAACAACAACAATAACAATAACAACAACAACAATAATAATAATAATAATAATAATAATAATAATAATAATAATAATAATAATAATAATAATAACAATAACAATAACAATAACAATAACAATAACAATAACAATAACAATAATAATAATAATAATAATAATAATAATAATAATAATAATAATAATAATAATAATAATAATAATAATAATAATAATAATAATAATAATAATAATAATAATAATAATAATAATAATAATAATAATAATAATAATAATAATAATAATAATAATAATAATAATAATAATAATAATAATAATAATAATAATAATAATAATAATAATAATAATAATAATAATAATAATAATAATAATAATAATAATAATAATAATAATAATAATAATAATAATAATAATAATAATAATAATAATAATAATAATAATAATAATAATAATAATAATAATAATAATAATAATAATAATAATAATAATAATAATAATAATAATAATAATAATAATAATAATAATAATAATAATAATAATAATAATAATAATAATAATAATAATAATAATAATAATAATAATAATAATAATAATAATAATAATAATAATAATAATAATAATAATAATAATAATAATAATAATAATAATAATAATAATAATAATAATAATAATAATAATAATAATAATAATAATAATAATAATAATAATAATAATAATAATAATAATAATAATAATAATAATAATAATAATAATAATAATAATAATAATAATAATAGTGAGCTATCAGCTGCCATTAAATTTGCGTCTACCATGTTTGCTTGACTAATTATTTAAGCTTAGTGATCAACTTGTCAACGGGCCCTAATGACCTACTTGTGGACGGGCCCTTAAACAACACTCACTCACTCACCCAGTCAACTTGTCAAAGGGGGAGGACTCGCTACCCCACTTTTCAGGTGAGTGGCTTTGCATACAGAAGAAAAGAGCATCGTTTACATTAAGAAGAAAACGTTTAATAGACTACAGCATCATTCGAATCCTGTACTACCGGGTCCGTAATTTGGGGGATAAAGGAAGAGGTGGTTGAAGAAAGATCCTGAAGCATGCTGACTTGCAAGAACATTTCCCATTAAAATTCCTTCACGTAGGAAGCCTGAGAAGAAAGTCAAAGCAGTGGGAGGACAGGTTGGCAAAATGAGAAGTCGGAAGGCATGGGTCCCACCGGAAAGCACGACTCAACTTTGTTTATTATTAAATTATTAACTTGACCTAGAACAACATAAGAAGGTCGTTCTAATCTGCAGCCTTTCTCCGTTACCAACCTTTCTCTGGCTATGAACAACAGTTTCGCTTTAGAGAAAAACAGACCTAAGGCTACTCTGTCGTAATAACAGTTTGCATCTGTGTATCTTGTGGACCGCAAATGTTGAGGTTGTTTCTTGTTGCGCAGCGATGTTGGATAAGTACTTGCACGTGCTCGCTTCAACCGACCACAACTGATAAAGACCCCATGCCTGTTATACTGTGCATCTATATCAGCGATTTCCAAAGGTTGGGAAAGTGGGGAGATTGGATTTACCTCCTTCCACTATACTTGGACTTCGCCATTCTTTAGCACTCGGACGTCGTTGTTTGGTTACAAGTACGTTGCGTTTGACTTGCGAAAGCACTTTGAAATCTTAGGGATAAACATCTGTTCATTACACAGCCTCAAAAATCCACCAAGTGGTCGACCCGTAACCTATTGCGATACAGACTTCTACTATAGCTCAATTTGGAGGAACTGTTCGCAAATATATGTAGAGCTATACGCTTATACACAGTATTCTTGCAAATGCTTATTTCTCTATTTATTACATTTTAATTGACATAAGGATTTTCAGAAATTATCTTATTGCTAATTCTCTTGTAGATGCCAGGGAAATAAGGGTAGGCTTTAAGCGATAGTGAAATGTTTTAAGAACCGGTTATTATGCGATGCCTTTGAAATGTTGTTCTCTTTGCAAGGTCACGAGATAAAAAAATTAATATTTCTATGTTATATGTATAGGCAAATTCAAACAACTAATAAAGAATATATCGGAGAATAAATTCACTGAGAATAAAAAAGAAGTATTTGGCATAAATTTAACGAGATCCGCATTCTTTATTTAGTAAGCTTTTGTCTGTCTCTTTTTGTTTATCATTTATGCAAAAGTAATTCAGAATGAAGAAGTTTTCTGAGGACATTCCCAGAAAACTCGTGTTGTGGCTTAGAAACTGCCATGGAATCGCCTGTTTTTGTCTGATACTGAGTGTGAGTCTACACGCCGCATGTGTGATTCACCCTCCGAGAAGGTTGGACACCGCTGCTATAGCCGTAATGTTTCGCAGAAAACGCTAGAGTTGTTAATGTCAAACGGATTCCTTACAGCCACATTCTCGTAAGAGGAACGCACTATGTGTGTGTGTGTGTGTGTGCGTGTGTGTGTGTGTGTGTCTATATATATGATTTTTCTGTCTCTTGCAATTAAACCTTATACAAAATGCATTCATAATGAACAAGATTCCATAGGCTATTCCTAGAACATTCAAGATAAGCATACTTTCATTTATCATACAAATGCCCTAAACATTCGGTATTTTAAACAAAATCGTTAGTCATTTTTTTGAGAAAGTAAATAACATTTTTACCATGTAAAAGGTCGTTTGGGGGATTCGCTCGAAAATTTACATCTTGCATTCTTCGAAGGAACTGAACTTAAATACCAATGTTGGTATTCATCAGACTTTTTATTTTTGAGCTATACTGCTTACAATTACACACCGCGAGTGCAAAGACAAACAAACAGACTGACGGACACACACACTGTATCTTAATAAAAGTGTATTTTTGAGGTTCAGAGGTCTCAAAACATATAATTCTGGTGAAACCTCAAAATGGAATTTTTTGCGTGGAATACAATGCTTCCCTTTCTTACCCTAATTATTAGGGAATAGGAATAGGAGAGATACGGATCGGTTTCGGCACCGGAGCTCTGCTCATTATACATAAGCTCCCAAGGAGGCCCCCGGAGGAAGGATGACGTGAGAGGAGACACCGGGTGACCTGATCCAGACTAGCAGCACAGACATTGGCAAAGATCCCTAAAGGTTTACCAAGTGTGACGACCTCGAGGTCTTCCGCGTCCACCTAGGGAGACCTCGGCGGTGACCAATACTCTCGTATGCCGCCTCCTCCGCCCCTCGGAACTCACCGACAGCTAGGGACGGGGAGTATTTCTTTACAAAGCGCAATCATCCCTGCCAAATTGCGCCTAACACCTTCGCTGATACTTGCGACCCTGAAAGAACCAAAGGGATAAGGGATGATTGATATGATCAATGAAATGAAATGGAAGGACAGTAAATTCGGGGATGTAAGTATCCTTCCCAACATTCGCCCTGCGACCCGGAAAAAAACCGAAAATACCCATGAATCAGGAAGCTTGGCCACGGGGATCGGACCCACGACCTGCTGAATGCCAGTCTCACACGTTACCGCGGAGCCATCTCGGTCTGTATTATAGAAGAAGTAGAAAAGCAATATGTTGACATGAATACTTTTAGCGATTTTTACTTTCTCTACCGCGCATAGTAAGTAGAGGAAGTATTGTATTCCACCTAAAAGTTCTATGTCGATATTTCACCGGAAATATATGTTCTGAATCCCCGTGAGTAAAAAAAAGCAATTTTAGAAAAAGGTCCATGTGCGTGTGTGTCTGTCAGTCTGTGGACAGCATAACTCAAAAACGAAAAGTCGGTTAAAAACCAAAGTTGGCATTTAAGTTTAATGTCTTTCAAAGATGCGACACTAAGATTTTGAAGAAAATTGCTCCACCCTAAACTACTCTTTACATGGAAAATTTTTGGAAAATTTTAATTTTATCGAAAATGGCTAACAATTGTCATTAAAATGCCATATGTCTGAGATATTTTATGACAAATAAAACGTATATTTTGAATTTTCTACCTGTAGCCTATGTAGTCCTGTTTACTCTGGATGACTTGAATAACTCGTAAACCGTAAGAGATAGATCAAATCGTACTACACAACAAATGTATATCTCGCTAAATCACAATATCTATGTCCAAATAATTTTTTGTAGAATGAGCCATTTCAGAGATATTCCTTTTTATTTGTATCAGTCTCGAAAAACGTAAAACTTCCGCCAAATGCAACATCGTTGCTCATTTTGTTTATATGTTAACCGCGCAAAGAGAACAGACTCTCAAAGCTTTAAAAGATCTGACTATCGCTCAAAGCCTACTGTATTCTAACATTCCCCTTGCACCTACAAGGAAATATGCAATAAGATAATTTGTACAAATTTTTATCTTAACTAACATGAACAAGATAGAGGAATAAGAGTTTGTAAGAATGGTTAGTACAAGAGTAGAGAAAGTCATGTGAATGCAGCACTTGCTGTTACATTTCTGATTTTGATATGTCCTCTTGTGTTTTTAATTTATAATAGAATCATTATTATTTGATATAAATTTTACAATAAACCTTAAGTGTATGGACATAAAATTAATATTATGAGCAAGTTCTCTGCACTACTATTCTCCACATTCAGTGCAGTCAATTATGTTCATGTCCATCAGGAAGGGTATTTATACATATGTGGATTGAGCAAAACTGACCTCTGTTCCTTGCATATTCCTCAAACGCTCGAAAGGTGCAGTCCATTTTAAAATTACTTACCCTTAACTAAGGTGTTCACAACAGTAAAGCGGAACCAGTTCCTATCACGTGATTTACTCCTCGTGGGAAAGATATTCTGATGTCTCTGATCTTATTTGCAATCTCAGTGTAATTTTAAGATGAGCTATAAAAATGGATGTCGTTAATGATTACCTCTCTGAAGATGTAAGTACACGCGAGGCGACCAGAGACTAACACAGGGAACAGGCACGATTGACATGTTTTTCTGGTTTGCATCGTTCTGACTGCTCCTCAAATGAAATTTTCACAAGCCCTTTCCGCAACGACCTTCTTAATACTGTAATTGATGAAGGAATTTAGTATAATTAACTTAAAATTTTTTTACCATTATTCGTCAATGAAAGCTACCAGAGTCAGCAATATTCTTTTTAATTGTAGTGCTGTTATATAAAACAATTTAATTTTAATGCCTCCGGGCGCAGTTTTAGGATAAACACAAGGATTCCCATCGCTCTGACTCACTCTATAAAGGTGTTAATTACAACTTTGTTGCCCTGAACGATTTACGTATGTTAGACCATATACTGTACAAACAATTATTACAGCAGATACAAAATGTGATGGCAGGTGGCAGGAGGAGCTGGTCAAGATAACATCCAGTCAGAGGCTTGTCACGCCTTGCGGTGTTGTATAGTTAAACACGCTGCGAAATTGCGCTGTCAAGCCGGTGGTGTATCATTTGCGCCCACAAAATTTATTTGTGAAATAACCTGGTCATGAAGTGGTAAACTATCACCCGCCATTAAATTTTGTGTCTGCCATAAATCTCCTCTTCTCCTCTACGAACCATTACTTACAAAAGCTTGTTCTTTTATACTTTTCTTATCAATTGGGATAAGTGTTTGCAGAACTAGTTTCATTATCATTAAACATTACGTTGAAGGTACAAGAAGTACAAATAACTGAAGCGATAGTCAGAACTTTTAAAACGATGTCGTCATACACTCTCTGAAGTTCTACAATTTGCCTTACCACGAGGAGGAAAAAATATCCGATGTGTACATTCACATGACTTTCTCTGCTCACTCTTATGCAAACTAGTATTATTAAAACCCTTATTCCTCTATCTACATGTTAATCCCGATAAACATCTGTAGAATTTTTTTTATTACATATTTTCCTATAGGTACAATGAGAGTAAGAGAATGCAGAAGGTTTACCTGATAGTCAATTCTTTTAAGCCTGTGATGACTTTGATATTCCATTCTTCTTGTATGGCCAGAACATAAAAAAACGAATTACGAATTCCCATGTGAGAAAATTACCGGTATTTTAAAATTCAAAAGAATAAAAATAGTTTTCCCTCCAAAAATGTATTTGAAATTAATTGTATGCCTTAATGAGATCTACAGAATGAAGATCTCTGAGAGTATCTCCAGAAAATTCAAGATACAAATTTTATTTGTCATGAAAATAACTTAAAAAAGTGGTATTTAATTCAAATATGCGGTGTTGCTTTTGAGAAAATCAAAATGTTCGATAATTTCTCCATGTAAAGGGTAGTTTGGGATGCAGACTATTCTTCAAAATCTTTGTGTCGCATCCTTGGAAGATGCTGAACTTTACTGCCTAGTTCGGCATTTAACCGACTTCTCGTTTTTTAGTTAAGCTGCATATTCATAAATACACACGCGCGCGCGCAGTCAGTTTTCTAAAACTGCTTCTTTAGATTTACGGGGTTCCAAAACATGTATTTCCAATGACATCTTGATACGGATTTTTGGGTGGAATGCAATGCTTCCCCTACTTACTATAGACACGCTGTAGGGAAAGTAAAAACAAAATGAATAGTAAATCAACAGCCGAAAAAAATCGGGTGTGATTCACTCGCATTACTTTTGCTATTAACTCGTGTACAAATTATTTTTACAGAAGCTTATTCTACCATCTATTTCATGTTGATTGAGATTAATATTAGCATTAATTAAAAAAATGTTTATAAATTTATTCCACAGTAAATTAAACTTAACTAATTTAAATATTAACAAAAATAACTAATGTTATTATATTTCTTTTAATTAGAAGTTATTTATTCCTTGATTTTTTTTATCAAAATGGGTATGATCTCAGATAATTATTACGGACTATTCATACTAATGCATGTATTTATCTCTTGCAAGTACAAGAGGAACAAGGGCATACGCTAAGATTTAAACTATAGTCAAACATTTTAAGAGTTGGTTCCTGCAATTTGAAATTCTATTCTCTTTTCATGGCCAGGATATAAAAAAGCCTCCTATTTGAGAAAAGTGTAGGTATTTGAAAATTAAAACCAATTACAACAAATATTTCAAAAATGGTTAAATACAGAAAAAAATGGTTTGACATAAATTGTGTATTTAATGAGATCTACATTTTTGTGCAGTGAGCTTTTCTCTCTCTTCGTTTACCGGACATACAAGTCGTTCAAAAAGCAGAGGAGTCCAGAGACTGTTCCCAGAAAATTCAAGATATACATTTTATTCACCATGCAAATATCATAAACAAATTCTATTTTAAGCAAAATCGTAGAGCTGTTTTTGAGAAAACCAACATCTTCGAACATTTTTCCATGTAAAGAATTAGTTTGGGCTGGGAGATTATCTTGAAAGGCATTGTGTCACATCCTTGAGAAACGTTGAACTTCAACGTGTGTGAATTTCAAAGAAATACATCATCCGGATGCTAAATGGTCCTTGACAACCAAAGGCCAAAATTACACACACACACACACACACACACACACACACACACACACACACACATACACACACGCACACGCACACACATACACACACACACGCACACACACGCACGCACACACATACACACACACACACACACACACACACGCACACACACACACACACACACGCACACACACACACACGCACACACACACACACACATACACACACACGCACACGCACACACATACACACACACGCACACACACGCACGCACGCACACCCAGAATGAAATTAAGAATACATTTAATTACACATCTTACAACAATGCTGACTGGGCATGAAAGATTAAAGACGTTATTCTAGATTCCAGACTACCCATGCAAAGGGAGGAGAGCAACCACAGATCACATATTAATTGATAGTAGCAATTCTAAGGAGAAAAGCAAAACATTAAAAAGAAAAGAAACGAAACAATCTCCAAAGAAGACGAAAGCGGCCACCAACTATATAGAAATAATACAAAATTATTTTACAAAATATGTTCGTTTTATAAATGTCATTTATCTAAGAAAACCTAATGTAGTAATGTATAAACCAAATACCATAGTTATTTAACTAACCTTTAAAGATTCAAATATTTTGCTAAGATCAAGTGAACATGTGAATCAATAAACGACTTTAAAAACACACAGGGAGACATTTTTTCTAAAAATTCATTTTTATAGACGTAGTCTCAAAACGTGTATTTCCGGTGAAATCTCAGTATCTAAATTTTGGAAGGAATGTAATACTTTCTCTGCTTAGTAACTATATTGTATAATATATTGAATAATAAACCAGAAAATGATCAACTTAAGTAAGACTGTTTAAGGAAAAAACTAAGGTTTTAGTTAATTTGTCCACAAAAAATGTTTATAGAATTTTTTTTCCATACTTTATTCCTGAGTCAGACGATTAGGCTTAGAATATATCAACATGCAACGCAGACGTTTGTTCTATAAATACTGTTCCTAACAGTTTTAATAACGATTACAACTTATTACTGTCTTCGTACATCAGATTCTAATTTATTATGTCTTCTTGCAAGTTAAGAATACGAACAGGAGCGACCCAAGGGTGAACTGAGACCCTACTGTCGTCATGGAACTGATGTGTAGGTGTGAGAAGCCCTTAGATACTCGTTAAAGAGGAAATTGACGAAGCCAAATGACTGTATGTTACTGACTTCTGTATGTAGCTTAGAACATTGGCCCGTCGATATTGCAGCACTAAGCCTGCCTACCTTTAGCATGAACTATCAGTTAAATAATTATTTCTTAATGATAGATACTAGTTATTTAAAAAATGGACATATGATGTACTAATGTGAGTGCGCATACCAGTAATTTCCTTTTATTCGCGGAAATTGAAAACATTCTTTGTTTTTAAGTTGATGTAATTATCGTTCAGCAGCACTTATATTTTTACTATTTCATATATAGAGCTGTTAAATTATCATATACGTGTTATCACCTTGTCATTCTCTTGTTTTTTGCAAATTATCACTAGAGCTTTCTTTTGTTTAGTCAATGTCGCCAACAGTATCCCTAAATCGCTGAAAAACAATAAAATTGATTAGCATCAAAATATATTTCCATTTCAGTTTGACAACTGTGCTTCAACAATAATTGTTTGTTTAATAATTAACGTATATTTTCCAGAAGAAAGTTTATTTGTTAATGTTAGAAATAGAAGTGTTTCATTTGAGATTATAAAATCGTTTTCTGTTATAACGAGAGAAGATCGAAATACATTTAATTCTTGGGTTTCATTTTCCTCATTCGGCAGTGCTGAGTAAGTCGAACTACACTAATTGAAATGCGACCCGGGTTCGATTCCATGCAACCACATGTGAGATTCGTGGTGGGCTAAGCGGATTTCCTCCGGGTTCTCCGGTACTCCATCTTCAATCCATGTATCATCAGTGTCATCGCCTGCGGTGCCGTAATAGTAAAGCGGGGCGTCAAATACTACAAAAAATTAATTGAAATGAACATATTTTAGGTTATTTATTGTAGAATTTAACATTTTGCTAGTCAAATCAGTGCAATATATCACGTGGCCCAACGCATCCGTCTTTGGCATAAGTAGATATCCCTTCGTGCGTTAAAAGAGTTGTAGAACGTAACGGCGCAATTCCTATGAAGCGGACGCCAGTGACGTGAGCGAACTTCGTTCTGCTTATCAGAAAAGACGAGTGATGAGAAGTAGTTCCCAGGCTTGAAGCGTATGTAGTCCACTATAATAAGTAACAACAGTGTAAACAACCCAGAAGGCCTTAGAATGTTTTCCACTTTGCTTACAGGAACTTTATTTTCCAGGGAATTAGACTCACTCTTGTATATTTGCTATTGTCGAACATTACGGATTACGGATTGTAAAGTGCATGAACATCCTGAATTGGATGGCTCAGGCAGTGACGTCTGTGGCCTGCGGGTTCGATCCCTGTGGTGCCCGAATTTCCTGATCCATGGGTTTTTTCGGGGATTTTCCCGCATTACCAGGCGAATGTTGGAAAGCATAATTACATTCCCGGAATTTCACATACCTCCATTTCATTTCACCTTCCTTTCAATACTGTCTTCCAGGGTCGGAAGTGTTGGTGATGAACGAGTTAGCGCTGTTGTGTGGGGGATTTGTGCACTGTAACTGCTATTCTCGACGGATGGGTGGCCTTGTAGTTGCCAAGGCTGTCGGGGGTGTGCCGTTATCGAAACTCATGCGGATGGTGGCTGCATGGCAAGTCATGGTATCAAGATGAAGAATCTCCAGCACACGTTAGGGACCCTTACTTCATTCCCTGCACGCCGAGGTTTTCTCACACCCGTGGTTCATTCTCATTCCATCCCTTCCTCCCAGAAGCCTGAGATACATAGCCTGCATTTGACTCAGTTTGGAATCCCCTTCGTACGTACTCACTTCTACCTCTACTTTTGCAATTCGTTTTTAAATAATAATAATAATAATAATAATAATAATAATAATAATAATAATAATAATAATAATAATAATAATAATAATAATAATAATAATAATAATAATAATAATAATAATAATAATAATAATAATAATAATAATAATAATAATAATAATAATAATAATAATAATAATAATAATAATAATAATAATAATAATAATTTTTTAATAATTATTATAAATTATAATTTATAAATTGAAATTGGAAGCTGGTTTATCGTTCATATCCATCAGAAAGAATAGGGGTTTCCAATGGTAAAAGAACGATCAAAATTGGTTGAATGCTTTTGGGGTTACCTTACATGCACACATATGTACCTACATATCTCTTTATAATATTTTTATAGCTGATACATATCGAATATATGTAAATTTGTCATTTTAGGGAAAGTCGTATAGATGCATCACACCAATTTTGTTTTAATTGAAGGAGCGTACGCGTTTCACATCTAAGTCTATGAAAATAAATGCTCTTAATCACGAGAACTAAAGATACAAATACAAAAACTTCACCAAATAGTCAAACATTTAACTACATATCACTTTCGATTATTCTGAAAATTTTCACATTTTATCTAAAGCAGTATCTAAACCAGCACATTGTTATTAAAGCCTGTTGTGGCCGAAGACGGGGTCGGGAGGGTGGAACTGTCGGCTACTGCGCAGTCTGAGGTGTAGGGGGTTAATACTGAGGAGCTGTTGCATTTGGCGTTGACAAAAAGGAAGGAACTGACTCAATTGTACATCAAGATCTCACCAGCTACTGCTCATTTTAACATCAGGTAATATTTCCTTTCTTCTGTGTAGTGTTTTTAATCTACTTTTGGTGTTGTGTTTTTAATGGGGTTTGAGTAGAGTATACCAACATTACTTGTAACATTTTAAACACATTTAAATATTCTAGTGCGAAACTAGAAGTCTTGATCTTCATTAAATGTGAAATTGATCATAAGCCATTGTTAGCAAAATTAATTTTCAATTGCTTAATTTAATTTCCTTATATTCTTTATAAACTTTGCAAACACGGTGGATTATAGTTTACTAACGCACCTACATGCTTGGAAGTGATGTGTTTGATACGTGTATTTAAAATCGAAGTGAGACTAGAACAGAACAAAGAAATAATCAATGTTTTTGTTTTTCATTAATTGAACCGGCAGCTCTGTTCTCGGTGTAACGTCAAGAAAAGAAACTTTTCTCTCTTTCAGTTTCTCTCTCTCTCTCACTAACTCTTCCCTTTTCTCCCTATTTTAGATATCAGAGATTTATTTATTATATTATCTGTAAATTAACCATCTGTTCTTATCAGAACAAGATATCAGAAACACAGTGATTTTTGGTTCACATTGTTATTTCTCAGTATCTCTTATTTTAAAATGTCAATATAATGACAACCTTCTAAGAAAGTGCCATGATAATCTATTGTTATAGGCAAACGTGGAAAAGTGTCCAAGGGTGTTGTTTCTTCCCTGCCAGGGATAAACTCTTCCCTTGTACGATCAAATTCAGCAAAAATCTAACATTTCTTTGTGCAAGCCACATTTCGGGTGTATTTCTGTTAATATGCAATACATTCCCTTTCACTGTAACCGCACTTTTAGAATATAAACTTGGAAACCGATGAAAAATACCCCTTCACAGTTGTTGTTTAAGAAAGTCATTTGCTATCATCTTTGTTTACTATCCGAATAAATTGTTTAAATGACAATAGAGTTCGTTCGATAACAACGCATTTGAAACATATTTCTAGCAAATGTTAACAATTTCACATGTTTCTCGTTATAAACCCTAATTATTGCATAATCTCTGTGTAAAACCTGCAACTAACGAAATGTAGATGACTAAAAAATGTAAAAGACAGTTATACTACATAACAACTACAGGGAAATACATTCATTTATTTGTTTAAAAATTTGGTACGTATGCATTACGCGTATAACATTGCTCTTAGGTTGTTCACGCTAATGGTTCCAGAAAATTATTTCGTTTGTGTGTTAGAGAGTTTTACGGCTTATGTATAATTTAGCATAGTTGGGGAGACTTGATTGAGATAGATAGCTAAAAAAGACCAATTTTTGGTTTTACGCATAATATGACTACGTAGTTGGTGGAATATGTCCATATAAGGTTTATAAGTCATTGCGGCATTTAAGGGCATTTAAATGAGGGTTTAAATCGAGATTTGAATATGACTGTCAGCACCCCTTGGTATCTTCTTTTGCAGTTTACGGAATTTGCTTTTTAACTGCAGATACACTTTTATAAAAAATGATAATTGATATAGCTTAGATTTTTTTGTCCACATGCAAAATATATTCCTCTAAATAGCCTCTATCTTATCTTTGTATGAAACTCCTAATAAAATTAGAAAGGCCTAAAAAAATCAAAATTAAATGCACCTAATTATATTTTTAAAACTACTATTTTTGGTTAAAATGTCTCAAACTTTGATCAGCTATGTCAAACAACATCTTTCTAAAGTAATTAAAAATATGAAGTGTCTCACTTTGTTTAGGAGAAAAATGTACTAAAAGGAAATATATGAAACATTTTGCGAATTTTCTTGCTTTTTGAAATATCAACAAGTTAGCAATTACTAACCTAAGTTATGATCTGTCTATTCTTTCTGAATTAAAATAAGTTGTTTTATAAGTGACAGAACTTTCATTGCGCTAGTTTGTATAGTTTTCAAGAAGCCTTAATATATATTTCATTTAGCTTCAGCATGGAAATTGCTACTCTTGTCTACCAGTTGTCCTTAAACAACCCTACTATTACAAATTAGTTATTTATGATACAAGGGTTAAAAGGAAGATTTTATTTTGTGAGCAGATGTGATTCCGAATCGAGGTCGCACGAGGAGTTGAGGAAACCTACGAACAAAATAAAATCCTTTTAATCCGTGCATCATACACTATTTAGACAGTCCTGAATATTTATAGATATATTATAGATTACATAGAAATATATGGTATTGTTTTACCTTTCTCATGATCATGATTGTTTTCGGATTGCGATGTTCATTTGCCTTGAGTGGCATCAGTGCTGGCAACATGACTTACAAAACCATAATATTCTACATAAGGAAAGCAGTGAAAATAATAAAACGACGAAAATAACATAACCAAATTTAATTAATTAATGCTGCTTGTAAAATTTTAACGGGTTCAGTGCGTGCATATTCAAATTCAAATGATCCGCCATTTTAAACGAGCTTTGTGTAACTCAGATTCACGACTTACTGGAATGGACGATGGTCTGATTCCACAAGAAAACAAAGTTGGCATTATCGGCATGTTAAAAGCTTTTGAGCGAAAGAATTTTCTACTTTTAACACAGTCGTAAACTACTAAAAATCCCACTTTTACTATCAACTGTCTTAAAACATTATTATATTCAGTAGTGTGTGTAACTGAGTCACTATAGTACGCGTGCCAAGAATAACAATAACATAGATATTCCAAATTACTGTGGCTAATAGAGAAGATGATACCATGCTGTGACATTCTTCTCTCTGAGCAATGAAGCTGCAAAAAACCTCTGTACATTAAATGTACGTACAATAAGTAAGACCTGAATGTACATTAATTACTTATCATTCTGTGCTTACAATAGGCTACATATATTCTACTTTTCCAATATTATCAATGCAGCGCTCATCTCCATGATATTTTCGAGCTTCAATGAGAGAACAACATTTCATGAACTGAGACTTTTTCAGTGATATTTAAAAGTCGTGATCACACTAACAGCTCATAATAATCGTGCAAGCTTGTGAAAAGGTGGATGATATTTCACGAACTCGCATTTTTAAAGTCGTGATCATATTCAGTGGTTCACAACGATAGTGAACTGTGAAATGAATCCGTAAAATCATAGCCACGCTCTTCTGCGCAACGACTGTTACTTGTAGATATGCGTAAAAATTCACTTTTATAAAATAGCACTCATCCCATCCCTACTGCCTTTGCCATTGAACCAATTGCATGAAAAGCAAACATCCTATGCCCTCTAGATGTCTGGAGCCTCAGTTCCTCATGGCACAGGAAAACTACAAAATTACTCAACAATTAGAGCAATGATTTCCTCTGTGGTCTGATAGTAAAATGCTAGAGTAGACTCTACATTTGAAGATTCGATTCTTGATTGCAGAGTGTAATTTTCTTTTTCTAGCCTGGACAATTCCCTGACCGTTTCGTGGCCTGTAAGTAGGTATGAATGTGTATTTATGATTTAACGTTTAAGAAAGAGTTATGGTAATACACAATCCAACGATTACCATAAGTAATCACACGAGAGCTTAAGTTCATCGATAGATTTATGAGTCAGAATGTGATGTAACTGGTAACGTTTAAGTGGCAACCGGGATTTATTAACATTATTTCATAAATCAAAGGTCAGATATTATACGTATAAATAATGATTGCTTTCTCGCTTGTACTGTTTAAACAAAATCATAATTTATTCAGCTGTGAGGACACCATATATGTACCTACCAAAAGAATAAACAATCAAATGTGTAATGGAATACTAACCAGCGCTATGTGTGGGACTGAGAAAATGATAAACCACGAAATCAGCTAAAATCAAAACATAATAAGACACGTTTTCTCAAGAACATAATTTATATGCAATTTTACGCTATTTGAATGTATATTAATTGTAAATACAACTGGGGGACGTAGCCTATTAATCACTACATATTGATACAATTACGATTTTGGTAATGAGCTGAACTTCTACCCTATTAAATCACATCCTTGAAGGCATCTCATAGGATAAACGAGCGTGATTACTAATGTTGCAGACATTGTTGAGCTTAACTGATCAATATAAAAATGCGTTATATAAATGGAATAGCCACAAAAATAATTTTAAAAGAATAGACGTTAATGCCGATAGCAGTTGTTCTGAACTCAAAGACCTTACGTATGTAAATGGAATAAACACTGAAAAACACAGCATAAAATAAATATATCTCCTTGGATAGCAATTAATTAAAGAGTAATAAAACTGCCTATAAAAGTTTCACTTAGAAACTTTTGCTGCCCAAAATTTGTCACTGAACTCAGTAATAAACGAAATATTGAAATCCATGTTGAGAATATATTTAGAGAGACATTGTTCCTTGCACGATAACACAGTATTTATTTGTTCTTTTTTCTTCTTTTTTTCTGTGTTTCACTTTGGGGGAGTTTAAAAATTAGCTTACTTTAAACAAAAATAATCCTTAATAATTATTAAGGTTCTCAGACGGCGAAAGAACATACACCTACCTACGAGTATATACCACAGCATTTCCCAACTTTCTTCAACTTGCGGGTGACGAGACGTATAATAGATATGCAATGTATTACATTCACACGGTTTTCTCTACTCACTTTTCTTTTACGAAACAATCACATTTCTTTCTCACTCGCCCTTTAAGATACCATTAATAGAATTTTGTCTGGTTAAAATAGAAATGTAATGTATAGGACTTACATTAACATGATTTTCTCTACTCGCTTTTCGTTTACGTAACACATTCACATGTTCTTCTCTAGTCACTCTTCAACATACACTTCATACAATCTACTGGTTGACTGATCACCATGAAAATTGGTATACGAGTATCTAAGTGTTTTGCATGGAGATTTTTATGCTATACATTTTACTAAGCAACGTATTACATTCACAGTTTTCTCTACTCACTTCTCTTTTACGTAACACATTTACATGTCCTCTACTCGCTCTTCAACATACAATTCATACACTTTTCTATAATTGAAATAGAAATGCAACGTATTGCACTCACACGGCTATCTCTACTTACCTTTCATTACGAAATACAATCACATTTCTTTCTCTACGCTTTCTTCTATAAATAATTCATACAATTGTCTATATGATTGAAATAGAAATGCAATGCCTTACATTGACACAGCTTTCTCTACTTGCTTTTCCTGCTGTAGTATTTGGGGTTATTCAACAGTGTCTTCCCGGTGTTTTTATTTATTTATTTTGTGTGCTTTATAGTATGCCAAGAGTTTTAATTAACCCTTTATTTAGGCATATTAAGTAATATTTTTTAAATGTCTCCAAAGAAACAAGGCTACTGGGCAAGGGAAACCTAAGTCTAAAAGCTGTAGAAATTAAATCGTCAAACCACGGGCAAGGCTGGGTATTTCAAGTAGTTTTATTATATTCTTTTGCGTTATTTCCCTCTAAACATTAATATACAAATTGTGAGGAGGAAATCTATGAAGTGGTGCCAGTATAAGGCTATTTAGCGTTATTCAGTTTATACGGATGGTACATGTTTCAAAGAAAAAGTTAACTCCTCTCAACAAATAATTCTGGATTCGGCAAGTGACACCGACAGCATAAACACATTTTTTCCTAGAAACGTTACAATTTTAGACAGTTTTGTTTTTCAAATCCGCCTTCACTGAAATAAACTATTGGCGTTTTCTGTGACCATAATGGTTATGAAAGCCTTTGTTGGATTGGTACTCATTCAGTGTTTGCATTTTCAAGCTACATTATGACGCAAGCTAAAAGAAATCCAGGTTAAGATGTCGGTAATTTCTCCGGAAACTCTTTGCTTCCTTATCATCTGAACACAGACTGAACGCTATCGAAATCAGCGAGGGTCCAATGACATAACGTAATGTTCCCCGGAAATGCTATCTTCTACAAAACGGCGGCTATATATTTCGAAAGCAGTTGGCACATGCATCGGGGTAACGTCATCACTATTCCTCTCCTGAGAATGGCACACATCCATAGCCAAGAATCTTGAGGCTCAAGAAGGCATTGTGAACGTGCCATGAAAGTAAATTTCCCTTGGATTTATTTTCTATCCTCAAGTTTTATTAGGATTTATTACATTAAGACATTATAGTTTACACGTGTCCTATTTTGTGCTAAATTTAAGGTGACCCAGCGCCTGACGTATAGGAAGGTTTATTATCTTCTTCTGGTGAACCCTATTTTGACTGTTATTTGGATAAATAATCTACTTGGATGAGATACTTTTTCCGTAGTTGTTTTCCTTACCATTAAAAATAGAATGGCATATAAATTTAGGCCCTAAGCGAGCTTTTGTTTGCATCGTCCTCACATCTGTGATTCCTCGCAGTTGAGTGAGTGAGTGAGGTTTAAGGGCCCGTCGACGAGGTAATTTGGATCCTCGTAGTTGATGAGACGTTAAAATGTCTAAAATAGTTTCATTCTTGTTCTTTTATTGCAAAAGTAAAACTCTTCATTCCAATGATACTTCGTTCAAATTATTTGTACATCTTGGAAAAAAATATCCAACATTTGGGCACATGAAGCTATTAACTTTAAGTAAAAAATAAAGCTCACACAAAATAGATAAATTATTTAATTGCATTAATTAATATTTTAACATAAATCTATAAATAGAATGTGCATGACTGGTAATCATTTCACGAGGCTCAATGAATTGTAGAATCTTCAAACTCCAAAGATTTATGACATAAACATTTGAATTTTTGTCAAGGGAGGGAGATGTAGGGTTAAGGGCGCTCAACTACATGGTTATCAGTGCCCTTAAACACAATTCATGACAAAAGCCAGATATGAACTTCAATAAAAAATAAAATTAGTAGTAAAAAGAAAATATACATAAATATAAAAAACAGAGCTGCAAAAACCAAAATTAAAACAAAGTGATAAAGATGCCTAAATTGTATAAAAACTACGTTTCTAATGCTTCAAATCCTCAAACTCGTGTTACCCTCCGCTAAAAACTTAAAAACTCTGTCCACCGCTTGTTTATGGTCCGCCAAGACCTCTGCAAGTCTGGCAGACAGCTGCAGAGAGCCTCGAAGGTGCACTATACTACTTGCAAAAGTTAAAGGCATGTGAATGCTGGCCAATGCTCAAGCAGAGCGCTGTTGCCAAGCGTAGTGCGTGTACCGGCAGAGGTTCTGCACATAAGAGCATGTGAGATGCATGTACCACATTCGACAGCGCTGGTAGGAGGGGCAAGTTTAGGATTTGCTGGAGTCTGCAGTACGACCCGCCTCCATATGCCTCTAACTTTTGCGAAGATCATAGAGAACAACACTTTAACAGCACGTGACGGACTGACAAAAAGTTGTCGCATAGCAGACAAAAAGGAGCAGGGTCCAATTTAAATAGGTAACCATGCGAAAAATTGCAGTGGCCAATTCGCAACCGAGCCAAGCTAACCTCCGAGGCTCAATAAGCATGCCATGTGCATTCCATATAACATGAAATGGAATGTTATTTCGTAATGATATAGTTTAAAACAATAAAATTAGTACAAACGTCTCTCTTTAATTTTAAACAGCAATTCAAATTGTTTGCTAAATGTATAAGTGGATGCAGACGTATTAACCTTGAAGTTATCTCAACGACATCCAAAAGCGCAACATTATCTGACTTTATTGAACAGAGGAACATCTTAATTTTATTTCACATGAGGCGTACTTATAAACATATATGATGCTCTTACTAGCAGCAGATAAAAGGTATGTCAGTATGAAACTATTGCAAGAATGTTTGAGGCCATTTCACGACAAGAAAACTGAAAACTGCAGCGATATTAGGATGCATAGTACACTAATAGAATTAAGCTTAAACTCTTTCTCCATGGGCAGAGTTTTTCATTAAATCTATACTGGATGTAAGTGCGGTAATTATAGCCATAAACCGTGCTAAACAAGAAAGAGCCCCTCTTCCCGTACAAGATATACTGAATGATTTTTAGTTTGTTGAAGAAAGTTCATAAAGAGATCTGAATGAATTTAAAAGGTTTTAGCAGATCACCTTGCTTGGCTGTGGAGGTCGGATTAGATGCCCATTGCAAAATAGGATTTTTAGCTCGGGGAAATGTGGAAAGACAGTAACCCAGTCTTATGCTGTCATGGAGAAATAAAAACCCTCATTATAGAACACTGGAACACAATGACCTAAAAGGAAATTCGAGCAGGAGAATCGCAAAACTTGAATGCAATCTATGTATTGTTTTCTCATGCATTATCTTTTGAATTGTACGTAATTCATCTAGTCATTGTTAATTCATTATGTAGAAGAGCATTGTAATACAGCTATTTGTTTGGTCACAAAGACTGATAAATACCTCTAAGGAGCAGAAAATACTTATTACATAACCTTTTGTACTCAGACTTCTACCATTCAATTGTGGATATATCACCATAATGAATATCTTATTCTGTTTATTGCACTACAGGTTTTGACATGGAAGCCTTTTAAATTACATTTCAGTTTTTAAAGTTAATATGTAAAATTACTTTACTCTGACGATTTTATATCTCTGAAACTTTACCAAGTTTCAAAACATCACCATAGTTTGAGCTCAAGAATACAAATCATTTCTGCTTTACATTAATTATGAAAATACTGTATCTATAATGTATACAGATTAGAGAAAACTACCAAAAATGCCATTGTTTAAACTCTGAAAAAATACAACAAAAAACTTACAGTTTCTCACTCACCAAAATATTCCAGTACACTCCAGCGTTCGATTGTACCTAAGGCAAGGTTTCGCCTTTATGTTACGCCCTACAATCACAAACGTCTGCAAGAGTTATGTTACCTGTCAGCAGAGCAAACATGTGTATAGACAAACATGAACGAGATAAACATGCAGTCTCAAAATCGCGCGAAAAGCGAACAAAGTTAGCTTGGTCGACTCTAAACCACGCGTTTGATAGGTGCGCCAAGTGTAGCTGCGAAAGGGTGAATCTACATGTGTCCATTAAATTGAAGTACGAGTTGATATACTCCTTGTTTTACTGTACACTTCCTTTGCAATTAAATTCGAATTATTGTGACCCGGGTTTACCTGTAATATAAAAAAGCACTTGTAAGTATGTCATCCACTACACCTCTATGCACCAAACACGTAAAGTCTGTTTACCCAACGCGTGTGCAGTTGCTTCTCAAAGGAAATGTACGCTACCAACGACTAATGACTGTCATAAATCCATCTCCATGCTTCAGAAAAGGCAATTCTCTATCTCTGTCCTTGTAGACTAATAGCAACCCTGATTTTTGTCTTTCATCTGCTATCATAGAATTGTGCAGAAGGTTGTTGCAGGGTTCATTACTTTGCTTACCACCCCCCTGAAATAACTTACTCTTTGCAACTCGGAAGAAACAAAATAATGACACTTGAAGCATTGCTTACACCAGGATTGGTGCAAATGACTTTCTTTTGCGAATCAACAAACATGCAACAGCCTTATACCACTCAACAACATGAAGTGAAAACTAATCTACAGGGTAGCGGGGCTTGCAATTCAAAATCAAGGTTGAAGTTACAATCGCGTTTGTCGCTTTTTTCTGCTCGAGGTCGTAAAAAATGACAAGCTTTAAAACAGCATTCGCAAAAACTCGACAATCTGCCACAGAAACAAACGATAGAGGCTATAAACGCGTTTCAACAAGCCGTAACAATCTGTCACAGAAACAAACGATATTCCGCTTTCCCTCTAACCAGTAGAGCTCATTTTTGACCTGGTCTGCGTGGTTCACTCATTCTTGTCAAATATATACACTGTGTATGTGTGTGCTTTTTAAAAAGTGATGGATAGATCTGTTTTAAGGAAGTAGTGATAACTCTGTAGTGTAGATATGATATTAAATGATGGACCTCGTATAAAAATTAATTTAAAAAATAGTAAAATGTCATTTAGCAGATTTCTAATGGCTTCAATTTAATATACACATATTTGTTTTAAAACCCGCATTAATGGGATAACATAAATTTTTCTGCTAACTGCATTTTGCACAAACGTATCATATAATTAACGTATAATATTGATTTGTGCATTTTTGCGCCATTGTTTTATTTTTTAGCTTAAACCTTGGTCCAAATGCTTCGCCATTCCCATTTCGACACTCTCAGGTTAAACTGCTGGAAAATTCAAACGAGCAGCATCAAATTTCCGGTAAAGTAAGTTTTTGTTCATCTCTTGTGGTTTCCCTGCACAGAAAAGTACGTAAAGTTCAATAGCAATGAAGAAGAGACTTCACTTGCAATTCGGAGAAATTTCAAGATATATGTTTCAATTGTCATATTAACGTCTGAAACATCTAGTATTTAACTTAAAGTAGTTGGCGCCATTTTCAGAAAAGTAAAGAATATCAAACGTGAAGATAGTATTTTGGAGTAGCGAGATTTTCTTTAAAATATTCGTCCGACATCTTTAAATGGCATCGGACTTAAGTACAAAATTTATTACTTATCTGACTTTTCGCTGCTAAGTTAAGGTAATCACCTCTTCTCTCTCTCCTTCTCTCTCTCCCTCTCTCTCTCCTTCTCTCTCTCCCTCTCTCTCCTCTTTCTCTATACTTTATGCATACCCATGCGCGAACATTTTCTAAAAGTGTTTTTATTATTCAGGGACTTTAAAAAGCTGACTCTCTTTACCTATCATAGGTAAGTGCTAACAGGAAGGTTTCCGTGTGGTTTTGGGTTTTTTAATGGACAATTGCATTTAGAAATTCAAACATATACCTTCCAGAACAGGCCTGAAAAACGTACTCCTTGAGCGCAGCCCGCTCACGGCCTTTCAAGCTATTCCGCAAGTTCCTCAGGCTTGCTTAAAAGAATAATGGGAATTCTAAAACTATTTCCTAGTCGTAAAGCAATAGTTTGATGTAGTTAGCCCACTTACCGAGCGGAATGGCTCAGTTGGTAGCTTCTCTGACCCAGATTTGGAAGGTCATGCATTCGATTCTCGTGACCGACCTTCCTGTCCCATGTTTTTGTAGAGGATTTCCCCGGGTAGTAAATACTAGGAAGAGTATTTACATCCTCAGAGTCTTCTGTTCCTCCATTTCATTTCATTTCCCTTCCCCTTCACTTTACTTCTCCTTCGCTTCAACTATCGTACTGGTTGCCTACTTCAGAGTGTCGGCAGAACTCTACGCGTGCAGGAGAAAAACCGGTTATACGACCTGTCACCTGGGAGTTTAAATCTGAAACTGTTAGGGATCCTGCCCTCTGCTATCGTGTCTCCTAGGTTTGACTTCTCATCTTATCCCTCCCTCTAGAAACTTAAGATCTTCCATAGCTCAGGATGCTAAATCCTCCATCCGAAACTTATCATACCGTATACTTCATATCGCTTTATTGTACTAAATAACCACTGATAAATTATACGAAATAATGCTACCTGCTGACGTTAAGAAAGAAATACCGATACTACAAACTTCCTCAGACTTGGTGTCAACAATGGTTCGTTTTCTCAAGCGCAAAATATTAATTGTAATATTAAGGTCAAACATACTAAGAAATGCTATTAAATAACGGCCAGTAACAAAAATAATAAAATCACGATAGGAGAAAAACCTTAAATAAAGTGATAAAATTCTATTACAGATCTCTGATGCGTTTCACTCAGATGTTTTTCCCTACTCTTGCACTAACTATTCTTACAAACGCTTAATCTTCATCTTAGTCGAGATAAACGTTTGCAGAAATTATCTTATTGATAATTTTCTCTTTCAAGTGCAAAGGGAATATGGGAATAAAATAGACTGAGCAACAGTCAAATATTTTAAAGCTGGTCGCTATATAAAGGCTTTTAAATTCCATTCTCTTTGCACGGTCAAGAGATAAAAAGTTAATAAGGACCTTCCAGTTGAGAGGAATATAAGCATTGCACAACTCACAACAAATAATAGGGAATATCTACGAAATGCTTCACTCTACAAAAAAAATGCATTTGAACATAACCTGTGTGTTTTAACGAGTCTACATATTTTGTATATTAAGATTTGGTCTATCTCTTAAGGTTTACCAACTATGCAAAAGTCATCAAGTCAACTATGAGTAAACTGCATATGCTATAATCAGAAAATTCAAAATATACATTTCATTTGGTATTAAAATATCTTAAGCATATGGCTTTTTAATCAAAATCGTTAGAGCCATTGTGGGAAAATAAAATTTTTGAAAAAGTTTCAATGTAAAGGATAGCCTAGGGTGAAGAATTTTTTTCTTCAAAATTTTGTGTCGCATCCTTGAAAGATATTAATCTTAAATATCAACTTTGGTTTTTAACAGACTTTTCGTTTTTGAGTTATGCTGTCCACAGACAGACACACAACACATGCATGCGCAGGCCTTTTTCTAAAAATGCTTTTTATATATAGGGAGCCTCAAAACATCGTATATTTCTGGCGATTTCACATTGAATTTTTGGATCGAATACGATACTTCCCCTGCTTACTATACATAGTAATGAAAGTAAAAAAGAATGCAAAAGAATTAGTCACAATAGGTGCTTAAACCACGAAAAGGCACATACTATAAAACTAGGCAATTGTATGTACTATAAAATTAGTATATTTTACTTTAATTGTCATGAACGGGTGTACGGTATAAGTGCTGATGTTTTTATTGGTAATTGAGCACAGTGTAATGAACAATATTGCATCAATATTTGCTTCATTTGATAACTTTTACTTCTACTTATTAAGAGTTGTATGTTTTCAGTTTGGTTAGTATCTTCAAGAAGGCATAGCACAATTTAATGTCCTGACGCATAGTGGGTCTATCTCGCGATAACCGATGGTTTACTGGAATTGAGTCCCAATACTTCTGCAAAGCCAATTGACCTTTTACTACCTATAGGCCAGTGAAGCGTGAAGCAGAACGGGTAGTCTATATGTCAGGCATTGTTCATTTTGTGGTGTAGCTACGACCTTGCAAAAAAACATAAGATAGTAAATTATGTGATTAGTTTGTAGAAAAACGGTTAGACGAATAAAAAAGACAACTAACACACCGAAGTGGATATATATGAAGGCACCTATTATAAAAGATATGTGCACGTATACTCATAAGAGCCTGTATTTATATACCTAGTGGAAGATACTGCTTCGGCCGTAAGTTAGCCAGGGATTCTCATTATGAGTGTAACAAATATATCCAACACAATTTTTGTCAATAAGGAACCATTTCGGCGAAAAAAAAAGTTGGAATATTTGGGGCCATCTAACTTCTTGACAAATGGATATAAATGGTTTATTATTTCATTAACTGTCGCACAAACATTGTGTGAACAATACTGTAATGTCTTCTTATTTCAATTCGAATGAATTTAGTCACAATTTGATGTTAGCGTGACGTTGCCAAATCTTTCTTAGAAATCAAACTTTGCATGATTGAAATACGACTAAACTCATTCGAATTAAGGAATAAATGCATTACAGAATTGTTTACACAATGTTTGTACGACAGTTAGTGAGCTAACAAACCATTTATATCCGTTCGTCAAAAAGTTAATGTCTCCAAATATTTTACACAAACTTTTTTTTTTCGGTGAAATGGTTCTCCATTGACAATAATTGTATTGGACATATTTGTTACATCCATCATGATGAACCCTGGTGAACGTATAGCCGAATCAGTACCTTCCATCCTGTATACAAAGCCAGCGATTCTAAACAAAAGGAAGAAAATATACAAATAGGCAAAGGACCATAATAAATAAAGTTCCGACAAAAGCCACATCAGAGCCTTAAGCTACGAAGACCCACACTCTTATTGTAAACACGCATTTGTAGGCGCTATAAATTTGTGTATTGTACTTTATTAAACATTAAACATATTTTAATTTTTTATACATATTTTACCAACAATTCAAAGCGAAGGAACGAAATTGCCAAACAGGCAAATGCTCAGCTCTAGTGATAACACGCCTATTATTGCACACAGAGTAGCAGAATGAATATGATATTAGATTTTTCACTGTGAAAGTATCTCTGCCTTTTAAAGCTTCCCTATGCAATTTGAATGAAGCAATGAACACTTAAAAGAATAAGTACCTCGTGACAGACTTTTAAATTACATAACAGATAACTTATGCAGTCTGACGACACGCACTCTCATTATGTAAGCGTTCAGAGTTGTAGTGAGTGTTCATTAAACAGAACTGTTCAGAATGAACTACCAATGTCCAAACGAAAGTATATGCTTTGTTTGCTTCTATACTGCTTGCTTAAGGTGCATCTTCTGAGGGTTAACAGGATATATGTGAATAAATATTGTTGAGCGAATAATTAATCAATCTTACTTTTTATTCTTCCTTCCCTGAATGTACTTTCGTCAACCAGTTTCAGAATTAATTCAGGTAAATATCAACATTCGAATTTAACTCGGCCATCTTCTACGATGAAGACAAAGGTTTTCTCCTAAAGCACTTTAAGGAAAAACGCTAGTTTTTATTTTCTAACAATATCCTAAGGATTGTGACTACAGTTATGTATAAATTGCAAAACCAAGAAGGAAGCGCTTGACTGAAATGAAATGTCTACAATAAAATTAGAGTTGCTAAACGCCGTGGCATGGTATCAAAAAGGTTCGGAATATGTGGAGCTCCCTTCACGCAGTTATTGTGAGCCCACAAATCATTGATACTGGTTATTGGAGAACAATGACGATCAAGTTGCCGACCAACCATGTTGCAGAAATGTTCGATGGGCAATGTGTCATGCGAACGTACAGGCCACGGAAGCAATGGTACCCATCGTTCATCGAAAAAGGTCTGTACATTTCTCGCAACATGTGGCCGGGCATTTTCTTGCTGAAATATGGCATCTGGAGAGTACAACAGGGTAAGTATCTCGGTCTGTAAAGCCTCCCTTATGTTGCTGTTCAAATTGTCCTCAATTAGTAGAAGGCGAGATCAGTTGTTGTAATCAATGGCGCCCCAAACCATCCCACCTGGTGTTTATCCGCTATCCTGACCCCGGATTGCGCTCACCACAGTAACGTCAAACACGTATGCTGCCACACTGTAGGACAGGTTGAAGCGGGACTGATCTGCTTCGCCATTCAGAACGCCATTGATGACATTCACGTGCCCATTGCAGTTGGAGATTTTTGTGGTTTCCGTATAATGGAAGCTGACGTAATTCCATTGTGTAATCAGTCCAATCCGCAGCAGACGGCGACTAATCGTCGATAAACACAGATCCCCACCTGTTGCAGTGCTCCAGCGTCAAGATAACACTGTGTGGTCCGTACAACCCTCTTCTATCCACTACTTCCATACACGCATTACTGTCCTGGCCTTATGCCCTATACGAGCTGAAATGTCACGGTATGACAAACTCGCTTCTCGGAGATCGATCATTCTATCCTGTTCGAACTCACTCGCATGCTGACATTGTACCCTTTTGACGTCGACGATGCATATTGGCACTTGCTTTAACGTTTCACTGATTATACTTGGCGCAATACAGACTTTGTCGGACAAACATAAGAGGACTTTGCTCGACCCACGTGTACCCTATCCCTCTGCAATCCCAATCACTTATTGCTCGCACACTGTTCTACATATCCGCCAAGTTTGGATTCATTCGGGGAACTCCTTCATGGTGTTGTAACTTTCATAAATTGCAATGCGCGCGCCAGTGTATGTATAGATTGATACCGTAATTATTGACTCAAGATTAATAATTTTACAAGGAAATGATAGAAAGTTATACTACTATGGAAGACACAAAATGTTATGATGGCTGATAGCTGATCATTTCATGACTATATTATATTCTTTCCTGTACAAATAAATGTTGTGGTCGCGAGAGATGTTTTTATCACCGCCTTTACAGCTTGATTTCACAGCGTGCTTAACTATACAATATCGCAAGCGACGCAAGCCTCTGATTAGATGTGTTGACCAGTTCCTCCTGCCACCCGCCATTAAGTGTTGTGTCCGCTTCAATTTCAGTAAACAATTTCAGCATGTTCAAACCAATATATAATGTAAGAAGTATGAGTGAAAATAATGTTAGGAGATGAAATCATTAGCTAGGCAATTTAGGAGTGGAGGAAAAGGTAATTAGTTAAGTCAGTGTAGCTAAGACAGTCAGTCTTATCTGGAACTTTGGACGTTCAGAAATGCACATAGACCAGTTCTGAAATTAGAAAGACAAAATAAATTCTTAACATTTAGCAGGTCGCCGAGTAAAAACTTGTGTTGAGCATGAGAAGCTTCAAATTTTGCAACGTAATGTAGGAACTTTGGTGGCATAGCCTCGATGAAGGTGGAACTTAAGCTGATAAAAGAGCGTGTATTTCTAAAATTCGCGTCGTATAGAAGTATGGATTAAAGTATTAGCAGTCCGTAGCGACTGAAGACCGCAGTCGGTTACACATACTTGGCGGTCGCCGCAAGAGTACTCCTCGATTAGCATTTCAGCGATTCTCGGTAACTTACGCTCGCATTGTAAGTATGGAAACAGTTATTTTAAAACTGTAAAATTATTGATGCGTCAGTAGTCAGCAGTTACAATACTTCAATATTTACAATTTCTAGTGCTAATTTTCAGAAACTGCTTAAGACCACATCGTCAAACAGTTGGCAATTCGCTTCAGATAATTTATCAGCCTCCATTAAATGTATCAGCTTACTTAACTAGTGCAGTCTTTGCTCACACCCACTCACGCATACCCTGAGAAAAAATCTCATAGTTGACAAAAACGACGCTAGCAACACAAAAAACTACGCTTTTGCTGACAAATGGATTGGAAGAGACGGTAGTAAAAATCTGACCTCCCCAATATCCTCTCACCTTGTAGATTTTTTTTACGGGGACACCACAAAGGTGGAATGTACCTAACACTAATTTGCTCTGATGAAGAATTACTGTCTAGGGTATTAACATGAAAGAGGTGGCACGCCAGAAATTTTTGAAAGAATGTAGAACTCATTTATTCGCCGATATATTATCTAAAAAGATGTCGACATTTTCAGCGATCTTTCATAACCTAAACAATCACATACTATTTTATGAAAACATTTTCTTTCTCATACAGTGAGGAAGCACGAAATATGTTTGTGCTATTATTTCTGCATTTCTAACATCTTTTTTAAACGTGAAAGCGAACTACAATGTCTTTGTTTCTTTCATCATGCTTCATTTCCCATTTTAATCTTTCAGAAGTGGGAAAGTTGTTTTCATTACGAAATGTAAAGCAATAACTCTTTTTATCTCATTTGTTGACTTTTAACAATTTGACTAAACCTAAAATCTAATATTGTATGTTTCTTCACCATGCTGTACTTCCATTGTATTGCCCTTTTAGAAGAGAACAATTCTTTTTCTGTCATTCTAAATTTCGACTTTTTTAAAAATCTCCTTTCAAACATTTGCAACGAAAACAATTCACGAATAAACAACAATCTTTTGATCTCAACATATGGTGCGATTGTACTTTCCTGTATTTTATTACAATATTGCTAAACCAGAAAAGCACAATTGCCTTTCACAATAATGAAAAAGGAGATAAAGAAAGCACAACGCACTCGTCAAGAGCGCAACCTTCGCCATTTATTTTTCACTTATTTGCAACTTCGCAGTGTAAGGCACTGAAATACTCGCACGTACCAATAGGACGGAGTCAAGCCAGTGCGCTGGGACAGAGCAGACGTACCAGGAGAACCGGTTGTTTTGTCTACTGCGTGTGTGGCCTGATAGTGAGTGAGCGCAAGAAAGACATATACAACACTGTGAGTGATATTATCGATCACCAAGTGTAGGAATTTAAAGTGAGTATTTCAGCTAAATTTAACAGTGAAAAGAAATGGAAATGTACGCGAGGAAAAATACCCTCAGGATCAAGTTTGCTTTAAGTGCAACGCGACCGTCGGCATATGAAGTGCATGATTTCATAGCAGATACATTACGGTTAAATGCGGAACAAGTGGATACAATACAGTTAATTGCAAGTGAACGGGCAATTTATGTTAAATTAATATCAGCACTCTTGCTGGAGAAAACCCTCAATACCTTCTCGGCGGAAACACCTTTCACATACATGAATGGTGAGATGACTAAAGTGCTTATCGAACACGTGACCGGTAATGCTGTCAATGTCCGAGTGTTTGATGTACCCCCAGAGCTCCCGGCAGAGGTCTTAAAAGCAGCGTTGCAGCGTTACGGAACGGTATATGACGTCCGGAAGGAACAATGGAGCCGACAATATCGCGTCCCGGTGTTTAATGGGGTACGAGCGGTTAAGATGCAACTGAAGACGAACATCCCTAGTTTTATCATCATTGGCAGCTACAGATTATCGGTGTCCTACGCCGGCCAACCCAGATCCTGCTACGTCTGCAGTAGCACGGCACATCTAAAGGAATTTTGCCCCCACCGTCCGACCGCAACACGCCCAGTGGCGACTGGACGGAGAAACGAAACAGAACCGACGAAGGTGGTAGTGGACACGCAGAGTGAGGGAGCGCATCCTACGGATGAAAACAGGCAAACGTCCCTGGTGAATGACAGTCAACAGGAAGCAGCAAGGTCTGCACCGCAAAGGGAGTATGCCTCCATAGTTCGAGATACCACAGGCAAACGAGTACATCTGGCCAATCCGGAGGAGATAATACCACCCGAGGTGGGTTCACTTGTAACGGAGACAGCTGCAGCAGAAGAGAAACGCCCGACCGAGAAGAAACGGGCCAAGCGGGCGAAGACAAGCAAAGCCCAGAAGGAAGAACCATCCTGGAATAACCAAATGGAGCTGGAGGAAGTTGTGGAAGAAGCCCATGAGGAGGCACGTCTATTGCAAGTCCCGTCCACAGACACAGCAGATACGGCTGGAGTACTGACGCAAGAGCCTGCCTCAGCATTGATTGGCAGCAGTATCCTGGAGGAGGGAGGTGACAGGAACACCTGTGAGGCTCAACCTGCAAGGAGGGACGCGGGAAACAACCCCCAGAGTGATTACGAAGCAGCACAGTTACAACAAAGTGTGAGGTGCCCAGCGGTGGAGATAGGAGCAGACTCCCATTACCGGGAGGACACCCCCGGCACCACCGTAGCGGCACGACCATCTGCGAGTGATTCTCGACCGCAAGTACTCGAACGGCCACACAGATCCCAAGAGGACCAACCACGGTCAGCTGAAGCAGTCGCAATTTATCGGCGTGCAGAGATGGCTGGTGGATCTCATCCCTCTCAACCTGATGCGAGGGCCACAGAAGCGGAGTCGCCGATCCTACTTCAGGTGACCCGGAAGCCCCAGGTGTCCTTATGTGACCCAAGGCTTAAGGGAAACCCTCCGGCACAGATAACCCCAGCTAGACATCCAGAGACC
>CM060963.1:111378734-111653734 GCA_030765045.1 Tenodera sinensis
TATACTGAATGCACTTTTAGAGGAGTTTCATGGAAGATTTTCAGATTTTGGAAGCTGTCCATTCTAAACTGGATCTCTTTTCCTTGTCCTATTCTATTGATCCAGAGAATGTTCCAGTTGAACGTCAACTAGAACTTATTAATTTATGTGGTGATTCAGATCTAAAAATTGTGTATTGCGATAATAATATTGTCAGTTTGTATCAAGATCTTGATCCACAAATATACCCAGAATTTCGTAAATTTGCTGCAGAAATTATGTGTATATTTAGCATCTGCGAAACTTTATTTTTCTTTAATAACTTGAAGTGTTGTTTAAGAACAAAATTGTCTGACGATAACTTTACGTCCGTTTTGAGACTTTCTTTTGTAATTAATGTCTCCTCAAGTATTAAAATGGTGGAAAAGCACAAACTGGGCGTAATAAATGCCTAGTTAGGTTCAAAATGTGACCACAAGTAGAGGTTTTAATGTGGAGCTATTTTTATATTACAGGAACAATTTGTTTCATTTTAAATTGGATCACCAGTTTGAAGAAGAGGATAAGCACCAAAATTTGAAAAATGAGTTTCTTTTAAAAATCACATCTATGCGCCTACAGGCATATGTCAGGAGAAAGAAGGAAACGAAAACCAAATAACAATGAAGTTATAAGCCCGAGTAATATTCATTAGTTTGAACAAGGGAACAACTCCCGGATTCATTTCCTTCTTCAGCCTAATCTCTCCGCCCATAGATGGTACCAAATACTAAGAGTCTGAAAGTGCAATTTCACAGCTGTTACAATAATGAGAAGTGTATTACTGCACTATTTTTGTGAGAAACACCTATAAATAAGGCTGTTCGAAAATGTCTAGTTCCAGCGATGAATTTTGTGCGAATGTATTTGGAAAATTAAACAGAAAGAAGGGAGTTAAAACACGCATCTGTATAAAAATGAAGTTCGGAAAAGACGTCGGCTTCTCGGCAAGGAATACGTTGGTACTACAACAGGAAAAAGTCTCCCAGCCATATCTAATTCAGAGATACATTGCTCATCCTAAGAGAAATGTACTCGTAAGTTTTCAACAGAAGTGAAGAAGTCATTTTTAGATATCGCTTATTCTAGAGGGCCAAAAAATGAAAGACACGTTTCTGATGGGATTGATACCACTTATGATGTAGCCCGGAGGCGCTCCAGGATTGAAACACCAAGACGTAGAGACAGCAGTTTCACATATTTTGTACTTGTGGACAATGAGAGAGTAAAGGTATGCAAAACAGCTTTATCAATCCTTTATGCAGTAAAAAATGAAGACCTCTTTAGGCTAACATCACTAATTGCTGCTGGAAAATCACCTATAGATTTGCACGGGAAACATTATAACCGTGTAAGAGCTCTGCCCCAAGAAACAATTAACAAGATCGATGAACGTATTAGGCTATTTCCACTTAAGGAATCATATTATTGCTGTAAAACAGTCAATCATCTGAGTGCAGATCTTAATGTTAAAATTATGCATGAACTATTCTGTGATGACAAGCATCCTGGCCTTGCTAATATTGTTAAGTACGATTTCTATCGTCAATATTATAATGAAAATCATAGTTACACATTTGGAAGGCCCCAGATTGATGTTTGCTCAACTTGTGAGGAACTTGAAATGAAAATTAGGTCCCCATTCTTAAACGAAAATGCTAAACGCGCAGCAGTGGCAGAAAAAAAATGATACACTTACGCCGAGTTGGAAAGTTTTACAAGAAGCAACAGCATAAGCCGATGTAAGGAAAATGGTACAGCGGGAGCGATTGTATTTGACTTCATGCAAAACCTTCCACTTCCAAAATTGCCAGCTCAAGACATGTTCTGCTTAAGAAAACTTTGGATGTACTTATTTTGTGTGCATGACATAAAAACAAATTTCGCCGAGTTCTACATCTACCATAAAGGAGAGACAAAGCGAGGACCAGATGAGGTTTGCAGCTTCCTGTGGACGAGTATTCAGAAGATGGATCCAGTTATCACAGAGCTTCATGTGTTCAGTGACGCCTGCAGAGGCCAAAACAGGAACAACACAACATTGGTGAGATATTTACTTTCTCTGGTTTTGATGGGGCGCTTCAAGAAAATCTATCACTATTTCCCTATGCGTGGCCACTCATTTTTACAATGTGACCGCAACTTTGGAGTAGCCAAACGGAAGATCAGAAGAAAGGACAGGATTTATACTCCTGATGAGTATGAAGAAATGATTAAAACATCTAAAAGATCACGATTTTTAGTATCAAAGGTTACTTCAGATGACGTGCTTTACTTCAAAGGATGGTGGTCACAGTTTTATAAGAGAACCACAAAGTCTGTAAGCAAGTCTGTAAATAAGTTTCAAGTTTCAAAATACAGGCATTTTGAAAATTCATCATCCCCTAAAGGATATGTAATAACTTCAGAACACATGGATAGATTAGTGAATGAAAGTTGCCTGCTTTCCAAAACAGGAATGCATCCTGAACTACCAACATCCAAATTCTACAACAGTAAAATTCCTATTGCCAGGCTGAAAATGGATGACATCAGAAAAATTGTTGCTTATATTCTTCATGACAAGAAAGTGTTTTATGAAGAAGTTTTGACATGGCCAATAGAAGAATCAGAAACACAAAATGAAGACGGGGATTGAAGAGTACATTTTATGAAAACATAATGCAACATATTGTATATATAATATGTTGTATAATAAATATATGTTCTTGATAATTTCTGTTTGTAATGCTATTCAGTGCATGTTCATTTAAATTAGTGTCAAAGTACTTGTATTTTCAAATATATGTAATTTTTTTATACTTATTGTTTTTGCATGATGATAAAATATTAACAGTTTTAAGAAGGAATTAAATCCTATTATTTATAGTCCTAATTACTGAGTTAAAAGTAAATTTAAGTAATTGCTAGCATACCAACCTCTTTCCTAATGAAGAGATAAACATTTTCTTACATAAGGTAAAATTACGTTGAACTAAAAATAAACATGCTAGGAAGTTTTTTTCGATTTCCCAAAAAACATGTTTTTGGAATTATTCCCTTCTTCAAACTGGTGATTCAATTGTAAGGTTAGACATTATATATGTATACATTTCTTATCATTTGTGGTCTTAATGTTTTGTTTTTGGAATATTAGGTTGTTTTTTAATAATTACGTTACTACTGTAATTCATATTAAAACCTTATGATCACAAAATCTAAATAAGTAAATCTATATAAGTACTTTTAAAACAAACTAAAAGAAACACAATAATAAAAAGAGTTGACTTCATTTTCCCTTTGAACTTTGTACACCCAGGTTTACTGTTTTGGTTAACGCCGCCGCTACCTGTGTGTACACCACAGTCTGTCTCTTCATGCCCATGAGTACTGCCAAGGCCACGAAATTGCGCTTGGGTTCACATCCCTGTACACCATAGTAGTATATAGAATGGCAGTAATTAACATGGGATTATGTTTATGAAACGAGCGGAGCGAGTGAGCTTCTTGCTTACTGCAAAATATTTATTATAATATTACGTAAGTACAGCTATTTCTATGCAAGAACTTACCATCATAACCTAAACTAGGTGGGAAATAATGCTTTATATGACTCCTTAGCATAACAGCCATTAATATTGCAAATCAAAAGAGAAAGTCGCGTCCCTTACACAATAGATTTAAGTGTCAATTTTCCAGCTAAAAGTTCTGTCCGAGTGCTGTTCCCCTGTGAACATTAAAATGTAATGCCTAAGTCATAAATGGACAGCTTCTAGCAAGCAACTGCACTTCTACAGGCGTTCGTCTGTTTTAAAGACTGGTTATACATGGCATAGCTATTATTATTTCAAAAACTTGCTGGCATAAAAGAGACAATCGAGAAAAATCAGCTGCGCTGGAAATAGCTCAAGCTTCGGGGGAAAAAAAAAAAGACTGTGGCAGAGGCGGCTAAAATATTTACATCCACCAATAAATTTATCAGTCAAGATAACGGCGTTTCTTGCAATGAATAGTGCGAAACTAATAAAATGACGATAAAAGTTTCTACAGCTAAATCCGTGTCGCAGATGTCGCAGAGAGAAACAAACACTTGTTTACGTCTAGAGAACATGTTCTTATGAAAAATTTTCTGCACAAATCACGTCATCACAAAATAAGAACTTTAATAGCCGAAGAACTACCTAATAAGAACTTCTGTGTCTATGAAGGGGTACTTATATGGCATAATATCAAACAGTATCTGGAGCATAGACAGAATTGCATGCAAAACGTCAAAAATGGCTACAAAATGTATCATACTGTTTGATGTGAACATCATGCTGGCCAACCTGAAGAAGTCCACAGAGCAAACATGAGATCTATGCACCCGTCATTCCATATTATATAAAAGAAAATATCTTGAAGGGACGGAAGACAGCTAAACGTATGTGGGATTTGTGATGGACAAAGCGGTGGGATTTCTCGGAGTTCTCCGGTTTCCCCCATCGTTCTTTCACCAACCGCTTCATAATCACCGTTCCTGCTATCCTTTTTGCTGTTATTTCATATTACCTCCGTCCTCATTCTCTATCAAGGCTTTGGGCTGATCACCCGTCCTGGATATTCTCTTAGATCCAGTGTTCGTCTATTCCTCTACAGGCATCTCACCCCACGTGCTGACTTGAACTTCTTCATACGAGAAGAACAAGCAGAATAAGTCAGTCAGAACGCTTAGAAATCATTGGACTAGTAGTGGAAGCTCTTGGTACAATTCCTACGTGTTTCGTTAAGACATGGAAAATCTTTTTTGGTTTACACAATATAGTCATCATTGTAATACGTGAATCATTGATAATTTTGTTTTATTTTTATTTAAAACGCTTATGCAAAACCAGTACACTTTATCGAATCTGTTATACTTATCTTATGCCTACTATGTGAAATGTTTACTCATAATAATACTAACTAAAATCAATTGTATAGAATTTTCTTCTACACATAGTTTAATGTATTCATAATAGCTCTTAGTTAACCACTTATTTAGAAATATATTTATATTGTGTATTACATCTACTTTTCCACTGTGACAACCCTCAAATGTTTTTTCTCAAACACTCAACAGAAATAAATAAAATAATAATACACTAAACCTTTGTCTGTAGCATTGGTGCCACTCACAGGAGCAAGAACTCTATTATGGTCTCTAGCTCACTCTACGTTACAAAGACGACCAAAGTTTGCTTCCTTGCTGAAACCTATTGCATCGGCAAATATGCAGGACATGTTCCCTCTTGAATGACTGTGTGACAAGCATTCTCTTAGGTTCAGCTTTAGACGATACGTGTTAACCCTTCCCAAATAGCAACGGTGCCATATTTGTCTGGTTAAACGCCTAAAATTGAAATATTTCCTGTTAAAAGTGAAGCAGAACTTACTACCATACAAAATACGCTGCAGAAGAATAAACTTTCGTTTATTAATACTCTGACAATGTATATGAAAGCCAGGATCATAGGTATACTACTTAAGTAGTTAGCAAACAAATAATACTACCGAAAAATATGTTTTACTATCAAATACATATATCTGCAACGGCAATATTTTATAACAACCAAAATGCTACATTTTATACAGTTTTTGTTGTTAGTAGTGCGTAGAGACAGCGTTTGAATGCAAACGCATGTTTTCTCTCTGGTGTTAGAAAGCATGTTCATTTTGTATCTGGACTATCACCAAGTTTGCAACAATCTAAACAATATGTCACGTTGTATGTTTTGCTGCTTTGTTAATAAGCAGTTTTCAAATTATTGCACGTATGTACTTGCTTTACATATATATTTTGTAAATGCACTTTTATTTTATCAATTTTATCTGCACATTTCATTTACAAACACGATATTTCAAAGTAATGTGTCATTGAGTCAGTCTAGGCAACTCTGATGGTAGCTCACACACAACACAATAAATGTCATGTAAATTCCCATCTTATCTGACCATAGCCGTTCCCTCCCGATATGAACGTGGCGTTAAGGGGTACTCGGCAATGACTTCAAAATGTACGGTGATTATATTTACATGTAACATAGGTTCATTGCCTTCATGTTTAATAACACAATATCAAATTAAATCTACTTTCAACATGCTAAACGTTTCTTCCTTAGGTAAGGAAAATGGCTCAAGTATTCCTCATTAAATAACTGTGTATGTCCTATTTTGATACACCAAGCAAAGTGAAATAATTATAACAATGCTAAAAAACATAATCATTCTCATAAATTTGACTACAAAAATACACTACAAAACCTTAAAAATTAGGTAACTATAACGTACTCGCATATTATTCAAATCACAACAATTTTCTGGTGCAAAATTAATATAAAGGACACCAATATTTTTGCTCAAAATACGAAATGCAAACGTCGAGGTCTGTATTTAAATTTTGGAAAGAAGCATTAGTGTTTTTGGCAAACCAAATTCGACCATAAAAGGTAGTGTTTCAAAACAATTATCATCTCTTCATACATTTGTTATATACATATATACATATTTTCCAGCCAACGCGTCCTAGGCCTAGTTATAACCAACTTTAGATATCTCGGAATGTTTTTCTCATGAAACTGAAATATAAGTTTCATTTATAAAGCAAGATTATGAGACTTTAATGCCACAATAAAATATGATATGCTGCACTCCTTAACTTTCTAAAATATCTATAAAAACCCAAAACAATACATTAATCATTGTCAGTAAGCGAATAATATATTGATACGTCCCACGCTTTGTTTTCTGAAATATGTACAGAAAGTCGAAAATAACACTGATTTGTTGTCCATAGATTAATATCGAAAATTCTAATAGAAATGCATAATAGTTTAAGGTGAGAAATTTGAATATTGCAAAGTGCTAAAAAAACATGAGACAAATGTAACCTCTCAACTCAAAGTGTGTCACATAATATGTCATCGTTTTTCAGATCTTCATAATTTTATTACCTCTTAAATAAGAGAAGAATTTGAAAAAAATAACCAAAGTACAATGTAAAACTAGAATATATAAACATAATATTACATTAACTTAATATAAAATTCTTTATATTTTTGCACAAATTCCAGCTGCAACGGTGCACAAAAATGTCATAAAGTAATGTGACAAGAGCAATACATTTCATAACCTACTAAAGATAAGTCATAACAGTGTTGACACGCCCATCCTAATATATCGGTTGGAAGAGATCACGTACCCTGCTTGGCTACAATTTAGCAGCTATATTTTGTACTAGATTCTTGCTCCGATGCATTCTGTAAGGGATAGAAAGAAGTATGGGGTATTCCTTTTTAAGTCCATGATTAGTGAATAATTTGTGCTTAAAACACGAGTATCCAAAGTTTCTCACATTGCTCAAATGGTGCAAATTTGTATATCAGGAGTAGAAAATATGAGTAAGTTTGTGAGGTATTCTGTAATGTTCGTCCAAGTGCGCTCAAATACACCAAATTGCCCTAATAAAATTGGCCAGGCAGTATGGATATGTCTGTAAAGAGTTGAAAATAAAGTAATACTTTTTAACAATCTCGCTGTACTATACGATTGGTTAGCTTTTGGAAGGTATTAGATAGTGTGCTTTTCTTTTACTATATATGTACTATAGCAATCATATAGCATAGATGGGGAGAACTGACTCATGTAGTTTCCCCTAAATAAGAGTTTTAACCCCGTCCGCTCTCCTACACACTCATTAGCTACCAGATTATGCCCTCGCTGTTATCCATCCGTCCACCCGTCCACCCGTCCACCCGTCCATCATCTCAGAGAACGGGTCAGTCCTTCAAATCGTGTCAATGGTGGAATCATAGCAAGGTAAAAAGATACTTCAAAGTCGAATTGTGTTCATCATCATCACTTAATGGATTAGGTGACTTCTATTCCCACCTCAAGTTTCTTTCCACCTTCTCATCGGTCTCCCAAGATCTCTCTTCCCATAGGTTGGTAATTGTATGCCATTTTGGGGTATCAAGTATTATCCATCCTTTATAAACGACATCTCCAGCTTTCTGTGTATTGGTTTATTTTATCATTTATTGGACAAATACCTAGTTCTTCTCTTCTTTCTTCATTTATTTTATCCATTATTGTACATCCTTTTATAACTCTAAACTATGTCATTTCTGCTGCATTTATTTTATCCCATTCTTTTTTCTTTATCGTCCATGTTTCACAACCACGTATTAAAATTAAAATCGCCACTGTTTTGTAAAATTTTAAACTTGTTTCTTTACTTGTTTTTCTTTGTTATGTTCTTGCTAATATTCCGCAACGTTGTGGAGTGTGTTCCTAGTAAAAATAAAGCTTTGTGTTTGCTATGCCCAAAAAAAAATTTACGTAACGTGATCACAATCACATAATCACAAAACTAATACATCATCCTATAGAACGTAGTTTCCAGGCTTGTAGGCCTTGATCCAGTCGATGGAACATCAGATACTTATTCATCAACTGGACCACGGCCTACAAGCCCGGAAACTACGTTCTATTGGATTAACGCCGACCGTGAAAGCCTAAGTATGTATACTAATACATCACGTTTGTATTTGGTTTCGCCTTGAAACTTATGTGCCTTGTTTGTAAAGACATGTGTATACATAAACAAACAGAATCGGAAACGTGAGGTGGTCTGCCTTTGGTGATGGGGTGTGTGGAGGGGGTAAATACTTGATTTCATTCCTGTCACCCCTCTTCCCCATGCCTGTCCTATAGTATAGTGTATATTATTTATACCGAGTGATTAAACAATGTAGTTTCCTGATACATAAGTCTTAAGAGCGTGATAAGGGTAGCTTTCCACAGTTGCAGGATAGTATGTGGTTTTTTTGTCGGGTGCTACACAGTTTTTTGTCCTGATGGGCTCAAGATCCTGATTTATACAGAATGCATCTTAATTGATGTCAAATATTTCATAGACGCCCTCCCAACATCAAAACAGTTAAAAATAGTTAATAATGTAACAAACGCCAATTTGTCAAATCCCACTTCTGATCCAGTGTGACAAAATGCCAATAAAATCCAATTACTTTTTGTCACTTTACTTTTCTTCTAAAACTGAAACACAAAATACAGTTCTCTTGTTTTCATCGTTAGCACACTCTACAGTCTTTCGTGATCTTACAACTCACCGCTGTTCTGTCTTCTCGTAAGGCACACTTCTATCTTTCTTTACTCTCTCTAAAACTGCTTCATTTAAAGGCTAGCTTCGACGCGACGTATCAATGTCCCAAACTGTCTCTGTCGACACATACTGTTCCCTCACGACTACCGTACGCACATGTACTGGTAACAGCTGTACCGTTCAACACTCCAAAAACTAACTCTTTGTCTCACAAAAACCGCCCGCGCTTTCATGTCCCGCAACCTTTTATATCGGAATGGCGTAGCACGGATCCTTCTCGAAATTCACAAGCAAGCCAGCTGCCAGAAGCCTCGCAAACGTTCTCGAAACCCCTTTGTTCTACCGCGTTGATTGTTGTAAGCCACGTATTCACAAGCAATGGAGTGAGGTAGCTTGACTCTGGCTTGCTTTGATGTGCTGCCGCTGTCGGCCGGCGTCACAATATGAATATGGGTTTAAAATCATTTATTGCAGAGTTACAAGACAAAACTAAAGGTTACAAAAATTGTTCTTGCCTCCCTGTAAGAGTAGCGTGTCTGCCTCACATTCAAGAGGTACAGAGTTCCAATCTTGATTAGGGTGGGATAAGGTTTTTGCGGGATTTTCCCTTATCCTAAAAGATGAATGTCAGGTGGATCTAAGTGCTATGGACCCCGGGCTCATTTGAACATAATTTTACCCATTTCATTCATCGTCCGATATGATCTAGCCGGCTAAAGATTGTTGCTGTCGCGTACTTCGGCGTCTTTGGTATTTGGTGAAATCCAGTGCGGACACGCCCTCTCAGAGAGTCAATATCTGGTACAGCAGTCGCACAAACAGTGTTATGTGGCCCCAGACGAAGGAATCCATTGGATTCAAATCAGGCCATGTAATGACTCCATCCTGACTAATCTACCTATGTGGAAAGTCATCATTCAAGAAATTAAATAGTATCCCACCGAAATGAGCTGTTGTACCATCGTGTAAAAGCCACATTTGCTGGATGACATTCAGAGAAACATCATCAATTAAATGATGCAACTCATTTCTGAGAAACTGGATATATCTCTGCATTCAGGCGTGGGAGAAAAAGTGGACCAATACGCAAATAGACAACAGAGTGATTATTTGGATTCGGGAATTCTTGAGCGGACGAACCCAAAGAGTGCGGGTGGGAAATAGACTATCGTCCCCTACCGAAGTAACCTCAGGTGTCCCCCAGGGTAGCGTGGTCGGGCCGTTGCTTTTCTTAGCATATGTAAATGATTTATGGAAAGGGATAACATCACAAATTCGGCTATTTGCGGATGATTGTATAATCTATAGAAATATCAAGACCGAAGGTGACGTTAATAACTTACAAGAAGATTTAAACAAAATTCAACTCTGGGCGCAATCCAATCAAATGGAGATAAATCCAAGTAAATGTAAAACAATTATATTTTCAAGGACAAGAACAGAAGAAAATGTGATGTATAAATTAGATAACAAGAGAATACCCAGGGTAAGTAGCACTAGATATCTAGGTGTAATAATAAATGAAAGATTGGAATGGGGGGAACATGTAAACTCGGTCACTGGAAAAGCCTGCAAAGCATTACACTTTGTAATGAGAATATTAAAACGCAGCAATGGGAAATCGCGAAATTTAGCTTACACATCCTTAGTCCGACCAATATTAGAATATAGCGCAGCATGCTGGGATCCATATCGGGTTGGTCAAAAACAAGCACTCGAGAGAGTTCAAAAACGAGCAGCTAAATTTGTTGATAGAGGAAAGCGATTTGAAAACCCTACAGGCACTGCTACCTCCTGGGAATCATTGGAGAAACGTAGAAAACGGGCAAGGCTATGTGCAATTTTTAGAGCATATAAGGGGGAACCTGCATGGAAAGATATAACAAAGCGGTTGTTGACACCATCATATAGGGGAAGGAATGATCACTCTAAAAAAATAAGAAATAGGGAACAGAAAACTGATATAGGTAAATTTTCCTTTACCAATAGAACAATTAATGACTGGAACAATTTGACTGCAGAGTTACTGGAGACTTTGCCTCCAAATGTAAATAATTTCAAAGAGAGGTTAAAAAGAAATCCTGTATAGTTACCATAGTGCATGAAAGGATTGTATATATGTTGTAAGGAATTGTATATTATATTGTAAGGAGTTGTACATTATATTGTAAAGAATTGTATATCATATTGTAAAGAGTTGTATATCATATTGTAAAGAATTGTATATTATATTGACAGCGCTGCCACCGGGCCATGCTCTAAGCAGTGAAATAAAGTATCTATCTATCTATCTATCTATACGGTGATCATGAATGATTCCACCCGAAATGTTTAGGCAGAACCTCTATTGGTGTCTGTCCTGTCGTACTTCATGGAGGGTCACATAGGCCTAGATGTGAGTATTATGAAAATTGAAAATAACCGTCGCCAGTAACTCCAGCCTCATCGGTGAATAAAGTGCATGCTAAGAAATTCATAAACATAGTTCTGTAGCACGCAATGGTAGAATGTTCTTGATTCAAAGTCCGCCACGTTTAATCCTTGCACCCGCTAAAGGTATTATGGGTACAGAAGATTTTCATGCAAAAATCTCCATAGTCATGTGCCTAACGCCTTCCCTTGCTGTAATGCGTCATAAGCTATCTGTTGTGCTATCACACCACGTTCTTCATGGCTAATTCTTCGTACCTCTCTTAGTTTCCCAAGATCCTACATCCTCCTCTCAAATAGGTCACTCTTTCTCAATTCGTGTGAATATGTGTGAACAAGATAATTGCACGTCGGAGTACCTTTCTGCATAAAGATCACATGCTCGTGAAGCATTTTCATTTCCAAGGCTATACATGTAGTGCATGTCGGTCTGTTCATCCACAAAATGCATTTTCTTCTACCTTCTGTGGCTTTACAACAAACAACCAAATGAAAGAAAAACCTAACAATCAGCAGACAAGAACTTAATCCCATTAATCATTAATTGTTTGCTGTGCAGCAAACAACGAAACAAACAATCAAGCGGACAACAATCGGATTTACTCTTATTATGCAGCAAATTCTTGAGTTAGTCTGACATACTGACACTGACCTCATCATGTTATCTTCAGTATGCCTTATTCTTTACCTCTGGTGACTATTAAACATGCAAGACATGAACTGCTGTTGGCTTCAGGATGGAAATTCCGGCAAAGCTAGATGTAGTTTCCATATAAATGCGAATTGCTAACGCAGGAATTCTTGATTGGCCTTGTGATTCAGTTGGTGGAGCATCTGTAGTTTTAACGGCCCCGAGTTCCATTAATGACTGGTCTCAAGAAACCTTTCTTTAATAAGGAAGGAATTTGATGTGTGAATGTGAGCTTGCTTGAGTGCGGAATAGGTTATTCAGTAACTCCGGATTGTCGCTGGGCAGATAATTGAATACATGGTTCACACGTGTCTTTATATGACATATTTACCACTACAAGAGCACTAAAAAGTCAGCCTGCTGATGTAAATGACGTAAATAAAGTGCACTTTGACCTTAAAAGAGCGAAAAGTGACACAAGCTAAATATAAATGTCATTTGACTTTAAGAACCCACAGTTTCGCTTGCTTTAGCTACATTAGCTAATCATTTCCTCTCCTCCCCCCACCCCCCGCCTCTTCTTGACTCTCCTTCCTGTCTGTCGTTTTGTACATGCATGATTAATAAATATGGAACCTTGAATTTTTTGTCGATAGCATGTGAAATTCTCTTTATTCTTACCGACTTGTTTATAGTTTAATACAACTAGCAAACTGGAGAGAGAGACATTGTTGCTCTTGATTTGGACTTCTGAATACTTGACATTTTAAAGGTTCAATCAGTATTTCTTTGTCTTACCATTCTTCTGCATTCCTCTTTATACCTACAACGAAATGTTTATGAGATAGTTGTGCTAACTTTTGTCAGATAAGCTTTAGTAAGAATAATTTTTAAGAACAGAAATAATAATAAATAACTCTGGGCAGAGAAAGCCACGTGATCGTAGCTTTCACTACAATTAAACTTGAACTTTTTTATGTTACAGCATATGACAAAGAATGGAAGCATGTCGAATTTGGCTGGAGGTGGTGCTCGTCTTTGCATCAGTCCACTTGGGCACCACCGGACTCCTGGACTGGGGACGCTCAGATCGTCTTCAAGTAAACATTCCTTGGTTACCATGTGAGTTTATCAAATAACTACAACGCACAATTTATGAACATACATGTTTATTATTATTATTATTATTATTATTATTATTATTATTATTATTATTATTATTATTATTATTATTATTATTATTATTATTATTATTATTATTATTATTATTATTATTATTATTATTATTATTATTATTATTATTATTATTATTATTATTATTATTATTATTATTATTATTATTATTATTATTATTATTATTATTAATTATTACTATTATTACTATTATTACTATTATTATTATAATTATTATTATTATTATTATTATTATTATTATTATTATTATTATTATTATTATTATTATTATTATTATTATTATTATTATTATTATTATTATTATTATTATTATTATTATTATTATTATTATTATTATTATTATTATTATTATTATTATTATTATTATTATTATTATTATTATTATTATTATTATTATTCTAAATTACAATGATGTATAAATAAAATACAGATCCGTGTTATGATAACTCGCATTGCTATTAATGTTAATAAAACTACCGACTGAAATCGTCATTAACCACTGAAGCCAGAGGTGTATATTTTCTTTTATCTTGTGGGTCTACAATGCAGGCAGGCAAGCAAAGCAATAGTATGTGAGATAAGTCAAGTCAGGACAGATTGCTGCTAGGCCCAAATGACCTCGCTGTCGACAGGCCCTTAAACCCCACTCACTCACTCACTCACCCGGATTACTGCCCACCTAAGTCCCGACTTCAGCAAGCTTTGGATGACTTATTCCTACGTAACACAGGCGTTTTAAGTAATTATTTCGCAAATTGAGTTTCGAAATAGCTATTTAAATAAAAAGAAAGCCTGTGAACAAAACCCACAATTCCAATAAGGATGTAATAATAATAATAATAATAATAATAATAATAATAATAATAATAATAATAATAATAATAATAATAATTTTTCATTCTGACGAAGGCCATGGAGTTTAGAATGGCCGAAAGCTCAATATTTTCAAACCTCACACGGCTGATCGCCCGTGAAACTGTAATAAATAACGTGCGCCGTGAAAGCTTTAAACCTTACAAATAATAATAATAATAATAATAATAATAATAATAATAATAATAATAATAATAATAATAATAATAATAATAATAATAATAATAATAATAATGATAATGATGATGATGATGATGATGATGATGATGATGATGATGATGATGATGATGATGATGATGATGATGAACGCAACTTGTGATAAGGCACTCAGAACTAACGACGATTGGAACGGCCTTCTTCTTGTTCTTCTTTTTCTCAGTGGAGCTGAGTCTGTGAAATGAACTTGACCAGAAAGTGTTGAGTAACGTGCAATAGGCAACAGATTGGAGCGCAATTAGGTTCTGTTAACCTTGAAGTAAGGGATGTGGCTAAGAAAATTACATTGTACTGTTATATTTTCGAACGTTACTCATAAAATTGTTGTTAAGTAACAACTCTTTCAGAGATTCGTTTACCTGCAGTTTAGAGAAATAAACGATTATGATGCAGGGAATATAATTTTCGTTCAGCATTCTGAATAATTTTTCCTTGACTATATTAACAAATTATATTTAAAGGGCGTATATATTTATATTTCGTTTTATATGCCAATTTCAGCTTATCGACGTACTATTCGCTCCGGAAACAATTTGTACAATGCTGAAGACATGAACATATAAAAAGTCACACCTCACTCTCAGACTCACTTGGGGTTATTAATTTTTCCATCTTTGCCTTAGGCAGGAATAAAAATTTAGGTAAAACAAAACTTGTCACTGCAAAAGAAACAAAAAGAGAGCTAAGAAATTAAATAGTATTATGTATTTTATTATATGTATCCAATTTGCCTTTACATATTTTCTTCCACTCCATTAAAAAAAAAAAAAAAAAAAAAAAAAAAAAAAAAAGAAAAAGAAAAAGCTGTATTTACTATTCCTAGCAGTTAATTTCTTTACCTTTTCTGCCACTTATCTGTGGTAAATAGAGAGAGTGTTGTACTTCACGCAGACATTCAATACCAATATTTTACTGGATGTATGTATGTTTTGATGACCCCCCCCCCCCAAAAAAAAGCATTTTTGGAAAGCTCCGTGTCGTGTGTCCGAGCACACAAGCGCTTGCGTTTGTATCTTTGTGAACAGCATATATAATAATCGAAAAGTCTTATAATATCGACCTTTAAACAGGATGGAGGATACTGCTTCGGCCTGCATTAACCAGGGACTCTACCTGATGAGTGTAACAATTATGTCCAATACAATTATTGTCAATAAAAAACCGTTTCACCGAAATAAAATAGTTTGTGTCAAATATTTGAAGCCATCTAGCTTCTTGGCGAATGGATATAAATGGTTTATTATTTCACTGTCTTACAAACTTTATGTGAACAATGCTATAAAGCATTTGTACCTTGACTCGAATGAATTTAGTCACAATTTAATGTTAAAATTTTCATGCAAAGTTTAATTTCTGGGAGAGATTTGGCAATGTCACATTTACGTGGTTCTTTATTGATAATACTTGTATTGGACATTTTCGTAACACTTATCATGTAGAAGTCCTGGTTAACGTTGTATGAACGAAGCAGTACCTTCCACCCGGTATAATATATTTATACAATACTTATATAAATAATTATTGATAACTAATACAATATAGTATTTAATTTAGCACTTTCAAGGATGCAACACGAAGGCATTCAGGAAATTCTTCCATCCCAAATTACCTTTTTACATGTTATGATTATTTTCTCAACAAGGTTCTAATAATGTGCTTAAAATGGTTAGTTTGTTGATATAAGGAGCAAAATGTATATCTCAATTTTCTAAAATAGCTTGTGAAGTCCTCTTCATTCTAATTAAATTTTGAGTAATTTTGGATAATTAGAAAATCATGAGAAATAGAGACAAAGCAATCTAAGGAAATATTTCGAGCTCATTCATTATACAATGTTTGTCAAAATTTTTTTTTGACTGTTTTTGAAGTATTTCATGTTATACATTTACATTTTCTCAAGTTGTAATTTGTGTGTAACCATGAAGAAATATCTACTACACAATTTAGTGCAGTAGCGAAGGCACTTAATGTCAAGTTGTGTAAAGTACCTCTGCAAACATAAGGGTGACAAGTTATGGTATCAAAGATGTAGAAACCTTCAAACCGTTTCTCCTCTCGTTTTGGTGATGGAAACTGGTTCCTATCGCTTGGGAGAGAGTCCTAGTGTAGAAGCACGTCCCAAATCAAAAGGTTCTGTTACTGCCACAAGACGAGCAGTGAAAGCACATACGTTTCTTTAAACCAAGGTCCTCAGGGCTTACTATTGGCCCTTTCTTCTTCCACTATAAGCTTAGCTTCAACAGACTTTCTTTTACTTTCTTTTTTATGAGAGCAATGTGACATTTTGTACCATGTAAATAACTCAAAACATGTATTGATTTTGGCTCACCATTTATTTCAACGCAATAAAACCAAACAACAAATTAATCGAACTAAAGAAAAGTAAGACAATAAATACAATTTTCCTGCGTTTTAGTGATCAGTGTACTGTATTTTAAACCGTGGAGTCGCGATAACGTTTGTTAAATTAGCCGCAGTTTTGCCATGTATAACTGTTCATCAAGAGATTAGAGGAGATATAAACAAAGCACCGGTTTGTATCACTCCGCGGCCACGTGCTTTCACAATGACGCAACACGGTTACCTACCGCTACGCGTAGATATAATATGCATTTTACACTACTAAAAGGATATATTTACTTGATCCAAATAACATGTAGCACATGGAAATTAACTGCTACTTATGTCATCTCTGTCCACAATAATACTTTTTCATTTCCTGCTCACAATCTCGAAACCAATCTCCAGAAGCAGCTTGTGGAGGGAAGTTCGTTTTAAATCTGGAAGATCGGTTCAGAGTTAACTGCCAACAGCACTTTGTTTAAGGTGGAGGTTCATTGTTAACAAAGAATTGAACTTTTCGACGGATTGCAGATCTCACACTCACAAATTCGTCGCAAACTACATCCACCATTTATCTGGCATGTGGTCGCTTTTAGTCAGGATCTTCACCAACTGACGATTTTTCTTTGCGTGTGTTGTAAATACTTGCAACTGACACACCGGTAAACTCGGATGTTAATTTCATCACGTCTTCTATAGCAAGTTCGGGATATTTCTCGCAGAACTTGTTAAACACGTTCAATATTATTGTCTTTTCACCACTTCGCAACGGTTTGCCACGCATATGTTTTACAACACTCACTTATTCCGCCATGTTACTTTCATACTGAATAATGCGCGCGCAGAATGAATTAGGCTGGTTACAGATTCACTTAACTGCGTATTCTTACACTTTAACTATGCTTAGTACACTTAGTTCATGCTTTAGCAAACATTAAGTGACAATTCAGACCTCAGTAACAGTATTTCTTCAAGGGACTATTTAGACGGCGAAAGCGTCAAGAGGGCGTGCTGTGGTCAAAACGCACGTGGCTTTGTTTACGTCTCCTCTAATCTCTAGATGAACAGAGTTATAGGTATTCCTTTATGTGCCTGAAAGACACGACGACGTCACATTTGATTACAATTAAATGTATGTTCCTGCGGCGAAGTCGAACCTGCACCCTTCGGCAGAGAAAGCTAGGCTCTACCAATTGCACCTCCTAGTCGTATCCGTGAGAAATGTTTTTATTTTGGTAGACACAAAATTTAATGGCGGCTGATACCTGACCATTACTATTCCCTTTCCTGTTGTGCAAAAACAATTTGTGTGTGCACCAGCTTTCACAGCGCGTTTGACTATACAGGTATCCCAAAATTAGACCAAAAAACTTTGGGAGCTGTTAGATAACATTATTTTAAACACTTGTTGTCACAGAATTTTTTTTCTGCGGTGCTTCGTTTAAGCGCTAGACGAGTTAATGCCATAGATTACTGCCTCCCACCCAGTTTAAGTATTTACGGTAAAACCAACCATGCAAATTAATATTGCATTTACCGTAGTAAGGCACACAATCTTAATCCAAGAAACAAACACAGAACACTTAAACAAAATACAAACTTCCCATTGTTTACAGTTAATCACAGCTTTACTATTCAAAATTAGACCGACAAGCGTTTAAACCAGAGAAATTGCTGGTGTCTGCGAGAGTATGGCAGTATAGGCACGTCAATGCACTCTTTGTGTTAATCGCAATGGGAGTCCGTTCCAGCTTTCACATTGAATAGTAAAGTTGCGACTAACTGTAAACCATGAGGTGTTTGTGTTTTGTTTATGTGATTGCCTTAGTAAGATAAAGGCAATACCAGTTTGTATCGTTGATTTGACTGTAAGTACTTAAACTGGATGGGAGACAGTAATCTATGACATTAACTCGTCTAGCGCTTTAACGAAGCATCGCAGCAAAAGCAACTTTCCTTAACTAAAAGTATTTAAAATAATGTTGTCCATCAGCTCCCAAAGTTTGTTGGCCTAATTTTGGGACACCTATATAACTTAGCAAGCAAACCTCTTCATGTTGTGTTGACCAGCTCCTCTTGCCACCCGCCATGAAATTTTGTTATAATCTCCCTACCCTACATAGGGTCTGGAAAGTTTGAATGTAGGTGCTACAGTGTTAAAATGGAGAAATAATACAATGTTGAATAGAAATTCTTCCTCAGTAAATGAAACAGTATCTTGCACAGCCTTGCATATATGGCTTTCTAAATTTCGAAAGTTTTTATTAATTTCGTTTAAACCCCCGTACTCTTTAGACATTATACCTACTTTCTCTACAGAATTCTAGACGATTCTTTTTGAAGTCCTCTTACTTTACCCACTAAAACTGTAAAATATACTGTGATGCCCAGGAATATTCGTGAATAAATGGACCAAAAACTCTGGGTTGTGAAGAAAATCAAATGACATTCTATTTCTGATTTCCTCTACCACCTCCCACTGAACTTTTATATGCCATGAACTCTGTACAGTGTGTAAACAACTTTCATTGATTATAGACCTATCTAAATGATACAAGCATATTTTAGGTAAACGCAGCACACAAAATACCAAAGCATAATAACCCTGTAGTAATTTCAAAACATGAATATCCCAAAATGTACAGGTTGAAGGCACCTCCCGATGTCGATATTCAAAGAAATAACAACTGAGAAAACAAGCATCTTTATAATCCATCAGTTTTTAAATGGGGCCTTAGTATACAATCCGCTTTACCTAAAAAATAAGAGTCAAAATGATACCAGAATATTGCGACTTCGTTCAGTTCTTAAAACTGCCACTTCACTTTGTTTTCATATTCCCTTTCTTCCGCGATGTAGCTCCATAGCTAAATACGCCCGACGTAGCTTCTTCTGCACAATTCACTCGCTGGAGAGTCCAACGTAAGACGTCCCTTATTCCCTGCAGCAACAGCACTCACTGTGCGTCATCACTAGGGCTAGGAAGTTCATGCATTTGCATGTTTTTTACAGGGGTTAAAAACGTATGCTTTTACATTATGTGAACGAATTATGGAATTTTCAGCTATTTGGACATGATTTTATGGTGCATATAACTGCATACTTTCCTGATTTTGATAAATGCATATTTCAGTATTATAGCCCCTATATTGCATATTTTAATGATTTCTATGGGCTTTTATTATTTGTTCCCATCTGGATAATATTTTTCACATTGGTAGTATTGCACATGTTGATGCAACTCGCGAGGTGAGTCATGTTGTCATGCAGTGAACCCCCTGTTTCCATCCCTTCATTGTATGTATGTGCGTAGAGAATAATCAGTGCGTTATCTGAGAGGTTTATATTAACAAAGATAAAGTGCAGGTCAACGTTTTGAGCAGCACGATTATCGCAACGCCTGCCTGACCTGCAATAGTTGTGGCATGGTCTTCAAACGCAACAGTGTTGTGAATTGGTTCCCACCAAATTAAATTAGGTGTATAAAATGTTAAAGAGCTCTTCAAATGCCGAAAATAAAACCAACTTCGAGTGCTAGATTAATTAGTTTACAGAAAGAGTTTTCGAGTGATTTAATATATCTACAGATAATAGGGTACTGTATTGTGAAGCGTGTGAGAAAAATGTAGGGAGTGAGAAAAGATTTCAAATAGTTCAGCACATAAACACAGCAAAACATAAGGAGAATTTAATTAGAAAACTAGCAAACAGAGAACCTGTTCAAAAACAGCTAGTAGAGTATTTAGGAAGTAGGATTACTGAATTTTCCTATGACTTGTGCCAAACATTTTTAGCTACTGATATTCCCTTCTTCAAAATTAATAATCCGACATTTAAAAACTTTCTTGCCGAGTACACTCGACAACATGTGCCTGAAGAAAGTGCACTGCGCAAGACTTAGGTCGGACATTGTTCCAATAACGTACCGTCAAATATACAAAATGAATTAGTGGATCAGTTTGTGTGGTTGTCTGTTGATGAAGCCCCTGATTCTGAGCGCCATTCTATTACTAATATAATCGTGGGTGCTTTAAATAATGAACAAAAGACTACACCTTAACTTCTTAATGTGTGCGAATTGTTGGCCACTGACAATGTACCCGTAACCCAGTTCGTGATGGACTCTTTGAAATTACTATGGCCATGTGGAATCAAATACGACCGGTTACTTTTATTTGTTACTGATGCAGGTCCTTATATGGAAAACCAGGACAAACTCTGAAAGGTATTTTTCCTAACATAATTCATATAACTTGTTTGACACACGCTCTTCATCGCAATTCTGAGACAATACGCGATTCTTTCCCATTGATAGATATATTTGTGTCCAGTACAAAGAGAATTTTTGTTAAATCTCATAAAAGAGTTAAGTTATTTAGATCAACAGCACCTAATATCATTTGTGTCCAGTACAAAGAGAATTTTTGTTAAATCTCCTAAAAGAGTCAAGTTATTTAGATCAACAGCACCTAATATCCGACTTCCTCCTATACCAGTGTTAACTCGATGGGGAACATGGGTCGATGCAGTTTTATATTATGCTGAGCATATAGAAATAGTCGAAGAGGTTGTTAATTCATTGGACTCGAAAGATGGTTCATCAGTAGAAACTGTACCAAATATTATGTCAGGCACTGGGTTAAAAGAAGATCTTAGTTTCATATCTGCCCATTTTTCTTTCTTACCAACAGCCATAAAGGCATTGGAAGCTGTGGGATCTCCTTTGCATGAATCACTTACTGTCTTTGAAAAAACAATATGTGATCTAAGTTCGGTTCCTGGTGGTATAGGACAAAAAGTACAAGAAAATGTGAATTATGTAATTTCAAAAAAATTTGGTTATAAACAGGTGTGCAATATTCGAGACATCCTCGAAAGAAAACCATCTGTCACACCAAGAGACTTGACTCTCTCTGTGAAGCAGTTAACATCATTTATATATGCCCCGATAACATCTTGTGACGTGGAGAGAAGTTTTTCACGTTATAAAAGTGTTTTGCGAGGCAACAGACAATGTTTTACAGTTGAAAATTTGTGCAAAGTGTTGGTTGTGAACTGCAATATAGCAGTTAATACTAGCAGCGGGACCACTTCTCTAAGGAATAAGGTAACTATTATTTATACTAACTCGCCCTGTCTGCTGCAAAGGGGCATTGTTTTAATTCAATAGTGCATATTTCTTTGCATATTTTCAAGTTTTTAAGAGCATATTTGCATGCATATTGTTTTAGGGCATGAACTTCCGAGCCCTAGTCATCACAGTCATCACGACGAACAGCACTCCTCGTCACACGTTAGCTCACTGACTGTCTCTCTCACTAACTCACGTCACATTTTACAAGTTTGAATACACAAGAGCGCTCGTTAATAGAGACGTTGGAAGTTTCCACGCAGTTCCAGAACGCTCTAGAAAGCGAAACATTCAGAAGGTTCTAGTCCTCTGGTGACAGCACTTATCGCATTTACGCTGGGCGAACGTGGAACTTATCTAATTACGGTTCCGACTGACCGGCGGCTACCTTGGGCCATAGCTGTTGCGTCACAATATCGTATCAGAAGTTCAGTATTATTGGTAGCAACAGCAAGTGAAGGATTTGAGAAAGTCATAACTATGGTAAAACTCTCCCTCCCCAAGCTCCCTCCACTGACTCCATTTACAAATTATAATCATGCAACTACTGAATGTTATTAATATTGTGACTTTGGTTGGGTGTAAAAGTAAAGTAGACAGATGTAGTCGAGATAAAGAAACACTTTTATTTCCGTAAACAGTAACTTTGTACACTCATTGCAACAGCAAGAAAGTCTTTACCGATTCACCAACAGCACGGCTCCGAATTAGTAACACAAAGAACTCTCCCTTCTCCGTCGGCACGACTCCTCAACGCTTCGCATACGCCTCTTCTTTCCGTCGGCACGACTACTCAACGCTTCACATACGTCTGTCCTTTCCGTCGGCACGACTACTCAACGCTTCACATACGTCTCACTCTTTCTGTCGCACTTTACCGCTATTTATATCTCCCAGGCACTATTCTGGAAAGTTCAGTTATTGCGGTGAAATACAAAGCAGAAGATTCCCGAAGTCTCTATCCTTTTCTCTCTTTCGGCAAGCGCCCCAACAATGCGGCCATTCTCTGTCTCTTTCCTTCGGCTCCTTTGCGGTAGTGCCGACAATAATGCGATGGGTGACACTGCTGTTGTCGGCAATTAGATGCGGCGGGCGTGGTGACACTATGCACTCCTTTCTTTGAAACAAAAAATCTCCATATTTTAAAGCAGAACGAGTCTTCATTAAGAACTCCTAATGTCGATCTTATGGCTGATACAAAATTTAATGGCGGGTGGTTCTACACAACACCCAATCAGAGACTTGCCACATCTTGCGATGTTGTATAGGTAAACACGCTGTGAAACCTTAGTATAAAGCCAGTGATATAAATATCATTTGCGTCCAAAACGTTTATTTGCATAATAGGAAAGAGAATAGTAACGGTTAACTACCACCCGCCATTAAACTTTGTATCTGCCATAGCTTGGTCACCATGAGGAGCATTACCTACAGCAGAGGTCCCAAATTCATGACGGAATACAGATACTACCCGTAACGTACAAAGTGAAGGCGGAGGTGGCGCCGTCTTGCTGACGGCAGAGGTGACTTGTGATCGACACTGCCATAATACATACTGGTCAATAGTAATCTTAGCAAATAAACAATAAAGAAAGAAGATTTAAACCTTTTTATGATAATACAAATAGACTTTATCTGTTTCTTTTTCTTTCACTATGCCATAGTGACTACACTCTAAATTTGGGCTTGCTGCATAAATAGCTATTGATATTTATGCACGAAGGCTGATGTCAGTTAAGCGTGTTTTTCTTCTCGATTGTAACATGTTCAATTTATAATTTAAATAAACTATTCACATGCACATGTAACTTCTTTGGTCATATGGGGATTCTGGCTTGAGAAACTGATGGTGTTATTGCCGTATCTTGACGTTGAGTTTTACCATTTTACATTAAACTCTCACATTTATATGTCTAGACTTTGTGGGAGATAAGGGATTGTTCAGTTAAAAAATTCCCAACGCTAGCTGGAATCGAACCCGAAACCTCTGAGTTAAAGCACCTAATTTTCCCAATAGTCTTAACATCGATATCCACTCGTAGCTGTTTCGTATTCACAGTCTTTCCACACAGTACCTTCTGGTGAATAATATAATGAAAAAAGCGTGCATCTTCAGACATTTGTAACATTTTAAATAGTTGCTTTGCCCTCCTTACCAGGCCCTTCTTTTCCCCAATCATTGCTGAAGCACCATTTACCATCGCTGATATCAACCTTCTCAAGCCTCGACCTTTTTCTACTGTATCTCTCAACAGATCTCCAAGGATTATAAGATTCAAAGGCAGTTCATGTACTATCTTTCACAAAAGCAAATGCCCAACTTCAGCTAAACCTACGCGAAGGGTCACCTAATTCTCAGGCGTGCTTGTATAGATGGTATGAGAATTAAATTAGTCATATGGTTCCCTTGCTTGTTAAAGGACATGACAGCTATGTCACCTCGTAGCTCATTCACCTCACAGTTTTAAAAAACAATATTTCAGCAATCCTTCTACATTAACGGGCAAACATTGCAAATTTAACTTCATTTCACCTGCAGAAAACATGTTCTTGTGGTGTTCTATTAAATTGTGGATTAGACACTAGACACCCAGTGTTGGGTGCTACACTTAGAGACGTGAGAGAACTTCCTCAGCACAACTGTCTAAACTCTAAGGTGTGTTCCTTTAATTCTACAGTACTGGAATAACATTAGTTCGAATCTCAGTCAATATTCTTCTTTTCATTTCCCCTTTCCTTGTTTCTTTCTTAACGGGAACATCATTAACTATATAACCCGTGTGAAATATAAAATTATACAAACTAATGAAATCTATTTCTTTAGGTATTTTTATTCAACATAGCGTTGTAACTTTTCCCGCCGTCCTATGAATGCTGCAGTACGATTACAATTTTAAAACAGAATGCTTTATAAGATATTAATTGCAATTGCTGAAAATAAAGCAAGGAACACGCCTACCTCAACTGTCAATCATGCCTCCCGAAATTAATATTTGCCTTTTAAATATTCACATTCAAAGACACCTCTATAAATTTCGTAGACTATTGCCATATTAAAATATATAAGCGCGTAACTAATGAAATCTATTTCTTTAGGTATTTTTATTCAACATAGCGTTGTAACTTTTCCCGCCGTCCTATGAATGCTGCAGTACGATTACAATTTTAAAACAGAATGCTTTATAAGATATTAATTGCAATTGCTGAAAATAAAGCAAGGAACACGCCTACCTCAACTGTCAATCATGCCTCCCGAAATTAATATTTGCCTTTTAAATATTCACATTCAAAGACACCTCTATAAATTTCGTAGACTATTGCCATATTAAAATATATAAGCGCGTAATAGTGTAAAATGCCATTTTAATGGTCATAAAATGTGTTGTTACAATATCTGGATGCCAAGGAATAATGTAATTAGTGACACATTAAACAGAACAGAATGCAGTTGCAGATTACTTCAGCGGAAGCAACCTTTACACCTAGCAAGGTTGCCATGACGTTTATTTCCAAGCACTACACAATGTTGCCATGTCCCCATTAAACTCACGTAAACTCGCTGATTAAACTCACGTCTCTAAGTGTAGCACCCAACACTGGGTGTCCTAGTGTCTAATCCACAATTTAATAAAACACCACAGGAACATATTTTCTGCAGGTGCACTGAAGTTAAATTTGCAACGTTTGCCCGTTAATGTTGAAGGATTGCTGAAATATTACTTTTTAAAACTGTGAGGTGAATGAGCTACGAGGTGACATGGCTGCCATGCCCTCTGAACAGCAAGGGAAACACATGAGTAATTTAATTCTCATATCGTCTATGCAAGCACGCCTGAGGTTTAGGTGACCCTTCGCGTAGGTTTAGCTGAAGTTGGGTATTTACTTTTGTGAAAGATAGTACGGTAAGATTCTCGTTTACATCACAAATGAAGACTAATAACTAAATCTTGTCGTTTATGTATGTTGTCTCATCCAGTGCTAGAGAGTAATTTCCAAACTCGTTAACTTCATTTTGAATATCGTGTTAAGTTACTTCCGCAATCTTTAGCACTCTAGTCTCGGCGATGTTAGGAGACAAACATATTTTGAGCACTTGAATCTGCATGTTGGCGACATATATTAGTGATATCACCTAGAGTTTTATGAATTCAGCGTCTATAAAAGATGTCATTGCTTTTCCGATTTTCCAAACTATATGATAGCTTGCAAGAAACTGCTTTTAAATCATAGAGTTTTTATATCATGTCTATCACATTTCCTAGAGTGTGCTTCCTTTGTGCATCGTAACGCTGTTACACTGCCCTAAAATGAAATCACCGTAATAATCGACTCCATATATTCATGTGCGACAACAGTTCTACAGGAAATCGAATTATAACTATTATATTCGTATAGGAAGTGCTTAATATCTTGTATAATTCAATATGAATTACCATTAATTTATACGCCAATTCGGTAATATATTTACCCGCTGTCGTAGCATGGTCTTGGTGACATTTCACATGATGCCGTTGTATTTTACTACTGTTGACACCCACTTATACTTTCGAGTACAATAAACATCGCACATCGACGTTTTTACTACAGAAAATATATTTCTCCTCTCATTCAGCTCTGAATGGAGTTTAAGTGGTTTTGAGAATGTTAATGCCAGTAACACACACACACACACACACACACACACACACACACACACATATACACACACACACACACACACACACACACACACGCACGCACACACGGATAACGGACTGAGCCAACGCTGATAGTGCTGCCTGAGGTAAGGGAGAGTTCAGCGAGGAGAGGGATGTTGTGTCGTGGAAGTTGCGTCACAGTTCAGGCACTGTCTCGCGAGAACAAAATTTGCGATGTCTGGTCCACAGTTTTTTGAAAGAATAAGTTAGATCTTAAATCTGTGGCTGTGATAATCTTCCACAGATTATGTGATATAGATATATGCAACCATGAAATTCACCCCTCATAAACTAATTTCAATAGATACTACACATCAGAGATCCAGGATTCCAGTACCGGCTTTTTAGCTAAGATTATTTCCTGTCCTCCTTAGAGTTTGAAAGTATGAGTGAAAGCGTAAATGTGTGTGTGTGTTTGGGGGAGGGGTGAATTTAATAGAAATATCCCATCCTGGTGGTTAATTGGTCCTCGAAGACCAAATCCCTTCAAAACAAAACAAAGAGCTGAAATTCCTTCACTGATTTACTGCCCTTCAGTTTTCTCTGGGAGTATTTATATTAAAATATCCTGATCAACTGTTTCGTCTAGTCGGGGATTAACGATCACCATTAACCATTTTGTTCAATAAATATTGAAAAGCGCTGAAAACCGCACGTCGCTTCCTATGAATGCAAGTTAAATTTCCCGCCACTTTACTCTGTTGGAATTTGTAAAGCGAATAGAACACACTGTTTATGCACATTAATTATTGCCCAGGATACGCAGTCCTTTGAATAAAGAGTGTAAACACGTAATATGCTGCATCAGGCATAATCACAAGTGTTTTACGTGAAATTTACTTGGTGCTGTGAGGTAATGAATGGACAACAAAGTAAAAATTTTGAAACACGGTTTATTTATTTTAGGCAACCTGATTTGCCTCAAGTTTGAGAATTTAATGGAAAAGATCAGTGCAATACCCACGCTGTCGCCGGAGATTCGCTCGCTCGCTCGAAGAGCTTTTAAGCCTCTTCGACTCCTTATTGAATTTTAAGTATTATAAATTGTCTATAGGCCTTAGCTGGTTATTTGTCATATATTTCAACATTTTTGTAATGTTTACAAAACCTGCAGCTTCTCACACACTTAAAACTTTTGAATCTTGCACTCATTTTCTGCATCTATTAGTAGTAACGAATTGCAGAATCTGCCGATATGAATGAAATGCTACTTTTCCTGTCATTGATTAAGAAACTGACCTAGGATCGCCGAAAACGCCCTGACTCGCCCACCATCCTGTGTTTACGTCATGCGTGCGGTGTGATCCTTGATCCTTGCAGTGTCGGATGGTATAAAAAGATATTAAAAACAAGAGACACCTTTGTCCAAAACTTTGACAAATTGCTTCATTATCCCTAATTTGATATGCAAAATGGATAGCAAAACCTTGTGTGAGTCAATCAGCAGGCAATTTCCTGCACCCTGCTTGTTGGCCCAATAAAATACCGCAAATCTTAAGATCACAGCACACAAACCACTTATATTTATTGTATTTAACTTTTTTCAGGACAGTATACAAATTTTGGTACGTTTCTTTAAGGGGTGCAGAGTGAGCTACTGAAACCAAAGCAAACATATTGCTGTTGTGCAGCAGAACACCTTTCTGACTTCTCTTGCTCAAGTCAATAAACGGAAGCTAATCTTTTGCTTCATAAGCTATTCCAAGATGACTTATTGGTTTGGAATATCACAATACACTAATTTTCCTTTTACATCATATTTGTTGAATTATTTTTCTCGTATTCTGTGCCGACAGAAAGTTGTTCCAGGTGCTAAAATATTGTCTTCCTTCAGCCATGAACCTAAAAGTTCACTTTTCTCTTTAGTAATACCCAAATCACGTACCAAATGATTTAATTTTGACTGATTCAATGAATTTGGATTGTTAAGTCTGGGGACCAATTTATTTCATCTTCTACACTCAAAGTATCAGTACTACTTTCTGGCAATACAGTAAGTGATGATGGAACAGGAACATCCGGTCCATGAGACACAGGCCTAATTGCTGATGGCAACTTTGGATATATAATGCCCACCTTGTTTTTCCTATTGAATCCAGATATATTACACAGACAAAAACAACAGTCATTAGTATGTTCTTGTTGTTCGTGCCACACCATAGGAACACCAAAGGGTATTGATGAAAAAACTCCATTGTACCATTGTCTTAGATTTTCTGCACAACTTTTACACAGAATATGAGGAGCAAAATTCTTGTCTTGATCTCCTTATTTTGTTTTAAAATAGACCAGATACAAATTCTTGATAAATGTGGTAACATTTATTTTCTGTTGCTTTGTCATTTAACAACCACAGACAACAAACATTGTTAGGATTGTTCACACAGTCCCTCCGAGATATACCACTTGAGCTTGCCATTATTTTCACATATAGCATTCACAGCACAACACGGCTTCAAAAGACACTAGCTGAGAAGAAGTTTAAAACTCACCTGCAGATTCTACTATTTACATATTACACAATAAATGTTTATGAGATAGGTTCAACATTACCTGTAAGCACAGATAGACATTGGTACAATAAAACATCATATGATTTAGCTGTTTGCATATTTTTATGCAGTGATGTTTGTACTGGCATATCGAACTTTCAACTTTGTGTTGAATCAGAACTGTTCAAAATCTGCACATGATATGCAAAAAGTGTTATTATTTTCAAAATCAGAGAATCTGAATTACCATAGTGATGTAAAGTATTCCATGCCACAAAACCATGAAAGGCTGGTGTAATGAATGCTTGGCGACTTTGATCACTCTTGCAATATGTGGTGTTTACTGAGTATTCTGTTGCTGAAGAGAAGTAAATGAAATAAGGGTGTATTTTCCTATGTAAACATGAATGTTGAAGAAAATCAGTTGCATCCATCTACCTCAAGTAGAAGCATAGACACTGAATCTGCATATGTTATGAGGTTGCAATTTGCATATTAAAATAGATATAGAAAATAAAATTAGAGCTTGAGTGTTTGTTGTTCAACAAGAACAGAAAGTCACTTATTAACCCTACCTGAATACATTTTGAGAACTAGGAGATAGGAATGTCCTCATTGCAGTTTAATATGTTAGAAACATTATCAACAATAAAACATGTCTTTACTAAAAACTTATAATGGAGCTGTCTTTTCAAAGCAACATTCACTTAGTTAACTATCATCTTTGGGAGATACATAAGAAAATGGGTCACTCTGTTACACTGGTCTGATACAAACTTATGTAGCAGTGTGAATCATGATTCTCATAATGACATTAAAATTAATTATCTCATAATCTTCCTAGGCACCTAGTTATGGATCAATTATTGTCAGCTTCAGTGGCATATGCTGGGCTAAAATTAGGCCTACCAGATGCAGACAATAAGGGGTTGTTGATTAACCTTCCATTAAGCGCACATCCTGGTAGAGCACCATGGGTCATGCAGGGCCTTGTAGGCCTGTGCTATATTTTTGCGTTTATAGCTTGTATTTATTTTTTAAATTTCATTTTTCCTTCATTCCCATGTTTAGCTTCATTTAGCTTAAATATACACAGCTTTTATTAGCATTAACTTATTAGATAGAAGTGGAATGTGGGAATAAAGCAGGTAAACCATTAAGAGAAACAAAGAATTACCTGGTTTCCTGATAAAATTCACAGATTGGGAAAGTATAAGATTAAGTCTGACTATAACAGTGGATGAAAGTAGCAGTAGGATACTTGGTTTTAATTAAAGTCTGAAGTTCAGAAAATGTCTGGCCATTACTGCAGCAACATCGAAAGTTTGAGCAACAATATTTTTAACATCCTAAGTTATATTTAACACATTCAAACAAACCACTGGCTGTTCGGTCAAAACTTATATTAGTGAAATGCAGAAATCATTCTTTGTAAATGTCATCATCATCAACATAGTGTAAAAGCTATCTTTATACATTTTTGCAAAACAAGAAAACTCTAAAAGAGAACTGCTCCCCCTGCCACTGGGTTGTAACTATTAGTAAATAAAAGGCAACCATCATAAACAGGGTGATAGGAAATGCATCCAGTCTTCTGGTTCCTTTATACTTTTAAATCACAAAGCTTGTGAACCCATACATCAAAGTAACGCCACCTTTTGCAGAGGAGTGGGGCAGAGTTATCATGTTTTGAAAAAAGCTATAAATGCTGAGACAATGCTACATCATAATTAGCCATAAATTGTAGCAATTCTTTGTAATTGTCTTTATTTAATGACTTCTCACTAATATTGTGGCCTCAAAAGAACATTCTTGTTTTGCAAGAAGTACCACTGCAACAATCAATCTATTCAATTCATTTATTTCTATTTGCTTTAACTTTTTCATTATGCAAATGGTCAGCAATTTTTTTCTGATAGTTCGAAGAATGGTCTGTCCGTTGAGTCTCAATGCTTTTAATGCTGTTAAAGATTTTATATACATTGTTGATCTCTTATGTTTATCCAAATCTGAGATTAAATACACTAAATTTGCAAAGCCTGTCATATTCCAGGGCATTTTCTCAGTTGCAAACAACAAGCATGGCCAGCAATAAAGTTTATTTAATTTGCATGAACCAGTCAGCCTCGCTTACTTATCATAATCATTTATATTAAAATATCTTTTTTAAGGATTCTATTTCTTTTGTTTCTGCTCACACTGCAAGTGCATAAGAGCTGAGGTAGGCCTTCCCTGATTTAATATCACTAATTTATCCTCGCATTTCAACTGTGAGAATGGTCATTGCTTTACTACATGTTCATCCATTTCAAAGAACTATTATATCTGAAAGACATTTCAGATAGTTTAGTTTTATGAGTGGTTTTTTCTGTGGTTAAAGGCAAGAACATCTTTAGTGCCATTAATTAAATATTTCAATAAATAAGTAAAATTACACTCTTTTTAACTATTCCATTCATTTTTTTTTACTAATGCACATTGTTGTGATGCAGAATGTAACATAGTTTCATATGCATAGATATATGTTTTTTCTTGATTTTTATTTAATAGCAGAAAAGGTTGGTAAGTTGTTTTGTCTGTGTATAGCATTTTATGGTTTTATAAGATGTTGAGAAAATCCTAAAGCTTAAGGTGCTCTGCCAACTATTTTCAGAACTGTTGTTATATATTTTATTGAGCAGTTATGGAATCTTAATAGCTGTGTTGTCTGCCAAGAAATATTGGGTTTTGAGGTAACAAATGAATAATATTTAATACTAGTATGAAAGGCCTATTTCATAAGGGCTTAAGACAGAAGAAAAGTTTGAAGCTTTGAGGATTGATCAAGTATCAAGGTGAAAAGCAAAATATCTTAACCACCATTTTTCAAAGAAAAATTATGTATTTTAACCTAATTATTTAATACTACAAAAGAATAAGCAAAATAATATGTAATTCAGCTGCTCATTCTGAGTTAACAACTTTTGAAAATGGATGGCAGAAAGAAAACCTAAAACAAAGTTACATCTTCAGATGGTCATTTATAATGTATGTAGCCTGTCTCTGTAGCATCATGGTAGTGTGTGTGCCTAATGTCCAAGAGGTCGCAAGTTCAAATCCCCTTTGAGTGAGTTATCCAGGTAAGGTTTTATCCGAGGTTTTCCCTTATCCTGAGAAGACGAATGTCAAGTAACTTAAAGCTCTGTGGACCTTGTGCTCATTTGAGATCATTTCACCCATTTCATTCATTCATTCACCAACCAATATGACACTATGTTAACAACAAGCAAAAAACAAGCTTACATTATGTAGGTAATATTATAATGACATGCTCATTTGCTTACATGTTTTATGAATGAATCACATACCTGTAGCCCTAAAATTGGTAAAAATAATCAATTTTCTCAAGCACAAGTATCCAAAATTAATCTGAAATTATTACCTTAAGAATGCTTTGGAACATTTTGGATAAATATGTGAGAATTATATCCTTTTGAAGCTTTAGTATTGTTTGGTTCTTAACCTATTAGCACCCAAATTTTTTTTAATTTCATTTCAATCCTCAATCTTTGAATGTATATGCTCCATAACACACAGGAAAGTAAGAAATATTTTTTTTTTTTCAAAAACATTTATTCCACTTTTTAATAATGGATTGATACGATATGGTATCACTGGGTGCTAACACTACTACACTTTAGTAAGGGAAAATACTGTAAAAAGGACACTGAATTTTACATGCTACTACAAGTGTTATTTCTGCAAAAAGTTAATTATTATCTTATATTATAATTTGCAAAACACTGTACACATAGTGTGTATGCAGAAGATGTGAAGATCTCTGTCTTCTGGTATGGGCCATGCTGTAGCATACTTCTATTTCTGCTGACATTTTGTGGACCTGTGTTCAGCTTCTTCATCAGTAGCCCAGGAAAGAAGCTGAACACAGGTTCAGCGAAATGTTGGTAGAAACAGAAGTATGCTATGACACGGCCCATACTTGAAGTCAGAGGTCTTCACACTGTACGCATAATCCTACATTGCATTTATGGCACATTGCTCTTCCAAATGATTTGTAGTCAACCACAGCCCATTGCCTTCTATTACAGAACAACCAGATGATCTAGTCTGTCAAATCTCAAATCTGCCAGCATGTTGCAACTGAGATTTATCCTACCAGCATGCTTTGGCGTAAGGCTATCATGTGTCAGATATACTTGAACAGCTTCCCTATGGAATTCTAGTTGTGTCATTTCCTTGTGGTTGAAAACCAATCATTCGTTACTGCCATTTCAAACAACCATATAATGATAGGCCAGCACCATTTCTTGGCACAAATACTGATGTGGTATTGGGCTATACCTTCATCCATCAGATCTGTACCACTCATATAGCAGCTGTATTTTGCAATAGAGTTCAGACAAGGAACTATTATATTCTTTTTTTCCTTCTGCGAAAATGATTTCATATTTCTAACAGGAGCTACTCCAGTACTTGTTAGGCCATGGTAACAACAGAATTATCTTTCCAGCATACTAAAAACATACCATTCTCTTTTCCAAGAGCATAATTGTTTGTACCTCCTTCATCCTGTTGCCATAATCTTCATATATGTTAATGTATATCTCAGATGGCTCAACAAATATATCTTCAACCTATGCCATCATCTTCTTGTAACATAACCAAGCTTCTGATGAAGACAAAGTGCCACTGAAATAATTGAGAAAAATGAAAACATGAGCTTAAATAACTTTTTATCATACTTGAAGATAATTAACTACAATAAAATGCTTAGATATGTATAATAAAGCACCCAAGAAGTATGGCTAAACATTGTAAATAAGTTTTAAATTTGCTGACGTAAACACCCAGTGATACCATATGGCGTCCTCAAGTTTGGGGCCTTACTGCACAACCATTATATTACTGATTTCATTTTACATTCATATCATAAGTAGATCTATTTCTGATAAAATTATGGACGGTAAAATTTAGACAAGTATGTTAATTATTTACAACCATCTGACATCATAGTTTTTCCGCATGACAATGCAATATAAAGATCTAAAACTCACTTCAGTTGTTAGAAGCATAAACAGACTGTCACAGCATGTGCTACAATCAACAATGAACATAGTGATAATTGTAAATCTGTTTATAAGATGCCACACAACAATGCAGGCTTCTGAATACACATCAGACACATGGATACCAAATGGTACTTGGGCACATTAACGGGTTAAGATAAAATACTGCACTTTATTGCTGCTAGGGAATGTAATAGGGAATCTTTGCAATGGTTTGCTGAGATGCAAACTCGTTGGCTTTGAGAATGAGCTGGATATAGCTTCAAACCCCAGGGTCAGCACCAAAACAATAAGATAAGTGAAGTTTTTAGTTTCTAATTTGTTCTTACTTTAGAATCTTGTTGCTTCACTGTTAATAGCTTCAATTATTATCATCATTTTAATGCCCTTTTTATAAATGGGCTTAATGACACCTATTTTAAGGATATCTGGAAAGACATCCCTTCAATACCGGCATTTATTAGATACATTAATGTTTTAGCTAAAATTGTTTTGCATTCTAAAGTAAGAACAAATTAGAAACTAAAAACTTCACTTATCTTAGTATTATTTGCTGACCCTGGGTTTCAAGCTGTGTCCAGCTCATTCTCAAAGCCATATAAACAAATTCGTTGCCAAGCTACAATCTTTTATTTTTTCTGAAAAACAATTACTCTTATTCAATTTTTATTTACCAATCTCTGAAAACAAAAATTTATAAATGCAATCTATAGATGGTAATTCGAAGTTCATGACACAGTTCCTGTTTTTTAAAATAAAAATTTTTTCCCAAACCATTAAATCTATAGGATTACTTAATTGCTTTAATAATTTAACTTCTGGATTAATTTCATGATTAAATGACCAAAAATGATCTGCCACAGCTGATTTATCAGTTTGTTTATATTTAATATTTCTAAAATGTTCTTTTATTCTGGTTTTAAGGTGACGTTTAGTTTTACCAATATAAACTTTATCACATCTAAACAGCTAAATTGATAAATGCCAGATTTTTTATAATTTGATATTTTATCTTTTTTTGAAAAATTAAGTAAATTTTGTATATTAAATTTATTTTGAGGGACCAAATTTTTTCCATATTCTTTAAAAATCCTTGTAAATTTTTTATTAGCCCATGGATGGTAAGTAAACTTTTTAAAAATACAATTATCTTTTATTTTTTTAAGGGTTGAAACTTCTTTGACAGCTTTTTGATACTTAAATTCCTCTATCATTTTATGTATAAAATCTGTATTAAAACCATTAATTACTGCAGTGTTAATAATGTGTTTATATTCTATGTCAAATTCATCTTTATTAAGGGGTATATTTATTAACCTATAAATTAAACTATTAAAAACAGCAAATTTATGTGCAAAAGGATTAAAACTTTTATATTTTATGTAATTATCAGTGTGAGTAGATTTTTTGTAAATACCAAATTTTAATTTATTGTTATGTCTTTTAATTTTTAAGTCCAGAAATGAAAGGAATCCATTATTCTCAGTTTCCAAAGTGAATTGTATAACTTTATCTTGTAAACTTAAAAGTTTTATAGCATCATTTATCTGTTTTTTAGGGACAACTGCAAAAATGTCATTCACATATCTATACAATATTTTAAAAATTAAAGGGAATGATTTTGTAATTTGGGTTTCAAAAAAACTCGTGAATGAAAACAGTATTTTAAAAGTCAATAATCCTGTTTTACCCAGGTTGTATGCACTTCCAAAAATACCTAAACCAGGAAATAAAATGAGACCCATTATAAATTCTATAAATTCACCTACATATAATTTAGCTAAATGGTTAAGTAAAAAATTTAGTACTTTTGAAAAATTTGAGAGTTTAAGTATTAAAAATTCTTTTGAACTAGTAAAAAAGATTAATAACCTAATATTATCTGGCAGTTTGTCACAATAGCTCAGTGGTAGAGCGTCCGCCCGGCAAGCGGAAGGTCTGTGGTTCAAATCCCAGTTGTGGCATTGAATTTTTAAGTTCCGGTTCTACCTCTTAAACTTTGCCCACACACGGCTTGTGTGTTTAAAAACACCAACAGTAAGTTTGTTGGCATAAATAAATAATAATTACAATGATAAACTCGTTTCTTTTGATGTAATTGCTTTATTTCCTAGCATTCCTAGAAAAAAGCTTTTGATTTTTTTAAAAAAAATGGTTAAATTCTTTAGAATTAGACAATGACTTAATAGATGATTTTGTAAAACTTACAAATCTTTGTTTAGATCAAAATTTCTTTAGTTTTAATGGTAATTTTTTTCAACAAACTTCTGGCTTGGCAAGGGGTAGTCCACTTTCGCCATTTCTTGCTAATCTTTTCACGAGTTTTTTTGAAACCCAAATTACAAAATCATTCCCTTTAATTTTTAAAATATGGTATAGATATGTGAATGACATTTTTGCTGTTGTCCCTAAAAAACAGATAAATGATGCTTTAAAACTTTTAAATTTACAAGATAAAGTTATACAATTCACTTTGGAAACTGAGAATAATGGATTCCTTTCATTTCTGGACTTAAAAATTAAAAGACATAACAATAAATTAAAATTTGGTATTTACAAAAAATCTACTCACACTGATAATTACATAAAATATAAAAGTTTTAATCCTTTTGCACATAAATTTGCTGTTTTTAATAGTTTAATTTATAGGTTAATAAATATACCCCTTAATAAAGATGAATTTGACATAGAATATAAACACATTATTAACACTGCAGTAATTAATGGTTTTAATACAGATTTTATACATAAAATGATAGAGGAATTTAAGTATTAAAAAGCTGTCAAAGAAGTTTCAACCCTTAAAAAAATAAAAGATAATTGTATTTTTAAAAAGTTTACTTACCATCCATGGGCTAATAAAAAATTTACAAGGATTTTTAAAGAATATGGAAAAAATTTGGTCCCTCAAAATAAATTTAATATACAAAATTTACTTAATTTTTCAAAAAAAGATAAAATATCAAATTATAAAAAATCTGGCATTTATCAATTTAGCTGTTTAGATGTGATAAAGTTTATATTGGTAAAACTAAACGTCACCTAAAAACCAGAATAAAAGAACATTTTAGAAATATTAAATGTAAACAAACTGATAAATCAGCTGTGGCAGATCATTTTTGGACATTTAATCATGAAATTAATCCAGAAGTTAAATTATTAAAGCAATTAAGTAATCCTATAGATTTAATGGTTTGGGAAAAAAATTTTATTTAAAAAAACAGGAACCGTGTCATGAACTTCGAATTACCATCTATAGATTGCATTTATAAATTTTTGTTTTCAGAGATTGGTAAATAAAAATTGAATAAGAGTAATTGTTTTTCAGAAAAAATAAAATATTGTAGCTTGGCAACAAATTTGTTTATATGGCTTTGAGAATGAGCTGGACGGCTTGAAACCCAGGGTCAGCAAATAATTCTAAGATAAGTGAAGTTTTAAGTTCTAATTTGTTCTTACTTTAGAATCTTGTTGCTTCACTGTTAATAGCTTCAATTTTTCCTTATTTAATTTGTTTTGCATTGTTTAAAAATTTTAGGGGAAATGCCATTCAATCCACATGAGCATGTCGCACGCATTTCACTCAAGATTTTTATAGTTTCTTCCTCTGAGGTAGGATGCAAAAAGAGAGACTTATCGTTAGCTACAAAGTTGTAGAAATGGCATTCTCTTATATTTTTAACCGATTCGTTAGCACAATTCGCAAAAAACTTTTTCACTATATTATTAAGCTCAACAGGATTTGAAATAACATTAATATTTTCTTGTTTTTTATCCTGCATTCTATATTCATTGATAATGCTCCCAGCAGTTTTTTATATATTACTAGAGTTACATAACCTACCAGTCTGGTTGTAATTTCAGCAGGTGCTGGAGATACCTGAATTATATTTTTTATATTCATTATTATAACAGTCAAATTTAGTTGACTTCTGCAAAATGTACATGTCCTTCATTTTATTTTTTAGGGTAAGGACTTCAGGACAGGAGTATTTTAGGTACCTTCTATACTTTATCACTTTTTTAACCATTGGGCATGTGTTATAAAATCTTTGTTAAATATTAGACAAAACAATTAGCACTTACTATTAACATCTTTTTCACAGTAAATAGATCCCCAGTTTTCATTTTCAAGGCTATAATTTAAGTTTTCAGTATTATCAGCACCTAACTGTTGAAAGAACTTATTCCTAAGCTTGTTCTTATTGTTGTTATCATCGTCAACGTTGTGGTCATCATCATTATCATCATCGTCATCATCATCATCATCATCATCATCATCATCATCATCATCATCATCATTTCATTATCAACTATTATTGTTGTGTTATTTTTATCTCCAGTTATAATACTGGCTAGTTAAGTGAAATGATCAGATACATAGTTGTTTACAACTTGGGTAGTTATCATTCCATCAAGCATGTTACTGACAATATGGTCAATAACAGTAGCCGTTCTTAGTGTTACTCATTTGTGATGTAAAATGTGTTGTTGTTAGCTAATGCTGGATTTCTGACAATGAAGTCATTAATCCTCTTGCTCTCCAATATTTTTCACTGATGATATTGAAGAGAGCAATAGCAGTAATAGTAACCGCTTTTTAGAGAGCACCATATTTTTATGTTTTGGCGGTCACATAGCTCTCTCACAACCCCCAGAATGTCTGGAGGACCACACCTGTATTTGGTTTAGGGGTCTCACCGACCTGACCGGGAGAATTATCAAAATAAATTCACCGACCATATTCTCTGATTACCAAATAGAGGACATATAACATGCCATGACAGGTCAGCATGTTAGGGGTTAAGATTTTATAGAGAAATTAGAGAAATGGAGAGGTTGGAAAAATAAAGACTCCCTAGCCCTCTGGAACCCTAATAGCATCGGGGTCGGAAGCAAACAAGAGATGACCAAGGTAACGTCAGATAGAAAAGATACAGTGAGGAGCAAAACACCAGTAAGTGGAAGTAATGATCTGCTCAGCTTGGGTACCTTGTGGTCGCTATTCACATATCCCCTAGACGGAGACCCCTGACTCTGTGCACATAATGTAAAAGCATATGTTTTTAACCCCTATAAAAAAGCATTTGTATTTGAAGATATAGTATTACTGATACATTGTAATTATAATACAAAGTATAGGCACAACATAAAAAGAGCTACAAATGAGGGTCATCTAGGGCTATGCATTGTTTTGTCTACATAGCGAGCATCCAGGCCAGCACTGCAACCTTTGTCCTGTTCTGCCTGGTGATGAACAAGAAATAAACATATTACTGTATCAGTTAATGCCTTCAGAGCTATGACACTTCAGATGCCAGGTACAGTAAACAAATATTGTACTTGTTTTACAAGGTGAAAAATCAACAAACTGTGCCTATTGAAGGTAAAAATCATTTCTCTGTTCTAAATGGGAATATAGATGCTGGATATTCATAAAGTTCAAAAGTGGAAAATAAAAACCTATCTGACATAATAAAGAAGGCTGCTACAAAGAAAATATGATCCCTTAGATTATGAGATCGGTCTGGGAGGCTCAAGGTCATGGGTTCAAATCCAGCCCAGACCAATGGTTTTTAAGTGTGCTTAAAAACGATTGCTCTATGTCAGCAGATTTACTGGCATATAAAAGAACTCTGTGTGACAAAATTCCAGCACAGTGACACTGATGTGATCCTAGCAATTGACAGCGCCATTAAACAACAAATTTCTATTTAGAATCAGGACTGAAAAATTCAATGCCATAGTCGGGATTTGAACCACAGATCTTCCATTTATCAAGTGGCCACACATGGCTTGTGTGTTTAAAAACACCATCAGTAAGCTTGTTGGCATAATTAAATAATAAATTTCTATTTTCTCAGATTATGAGCTTTAATATAATGTGTAGTTTTAGGTAATTGGTATTGCTGAAGTCTAGGTTAATGTTAAAATCCTCAACCAAAAATGTCTTTGTATCGTGATCATGAAGTTTCAAGAATTTACTTAAATTGTCAATAAAGCTAGTGGCCATTTCACTTGGTGATCCACAAAAACCAAAAGTTTTCAAATTTACGTAACTCTTATCCCAGTGGCTACAAAGACCTTTTCCTCTAGCATTAATTAAGATTGAGGATATTTTATACTGATCTAAGATATCATTCCTTATAAAAATAGCTATCCCACCTCCTTCGTATTTTTCTCTACAAAAGCTAGCCAGCAGAGTGTAACATTTAAAAATTCTAAACCCTAGATAATCCTTATGTAAGCCATGTTCAGAGCGCATAGCTATGTGAACTCCGTGCTGTATTAAAAAGATTATTGTTGAATCCAACTTATTTAGATACTGTACATTCAGGTGCAATATTACTAATTGAAGTTTATTATCTGCAGCTATAAAACCAATGTATGAGAGTTCATGGGTCCTGTGTTCCATGCTATGGTTTTCTTCTACCTGTGTTCGTTTTTCACTCAATATTACTCCTTGTTGAATAACCTCTTCCTTCCAACTTGGGATCCTCTGCTCCTCACTACAGGCTTCTTTGACCAATGCTTGTCTTTCATCTCAATGTGTATTATGGGTACATCAGCAGTGATATTGAATTTTCATATTGAAAAGACAGCTCACTGAAAAATTACCACCTGGCAGCCAATTTACCTTCATCTCAATACTCATCGAGAAACAAAGCCTAGCTTGCAGTTCCCCTCACTGCTGGCAGTGTCCTACAGATCCTACAGCTGAGATGTAGTTCAAAATTGCTTCATAATGGAAATATCTGCACTTCTCTAAGTATGAGCAGTGTAAAAACATTTTGCAAAAACAAAAATGATAATTAGAAACTGGAAGTATAGGAATATATTATGGCATGATGACTGTTGTCAAGAATATTTGAACCAATTCTTTTAATGTGATGTTACCATTTATTTCTTATTTTTATTCATTTGGGGACCACTGCCCTAAAGTTGCTAACTGGCGCTATAATGGCCGGATTTCTCAATGAAAAAAATCAGCAATAAACCTACGCCTTACTGTAACATGATGTCATGAAATGATGATTATATTTAACTATTTATAATAATTATACAAGGCACATTCCTGTTTCAAGTATAGTTTTTTGTGTTAAGGTACCTAATCTGTTCTTTTTTATTTGTCTCATATTTGGAGCAGAATTAAAGCAAAACTATTTTATTCCAGTCTGTCAGATTGAGCTAGCTTAGTCAAGCATGGCCCATTATTCACATTACATTTGTGACAACACAGTAATAGCGCTAGAAGTTGATATTGATTTCTATTGCCTTGATTTCTATTCTTAGTGACATTTTTGTACTCTAGCATGCCATTTATTTGCTCACTATTTCTTTCTTTCCTTTGCAGTTGAAAATGAGACAAGATGCTATGATGAGTTGGGATGTCTAAATGTCACTCGAGAATGGTACCATCTAATATACAGGCCATTCAATGTTTTTCCACTACCCAGACAGGTCATCGACACAAGATTTGTGCTTTATACAAGAAAAAATCCTGTAGAAGTAAGAGCAATATAGTTTCTATTAACAATCGTAATATATAGTCCACATTTATATCTTTAATGTCTTCCTTAATTATTTTGTGGTGCAACATGCTTTGGCTATTAAAATGAGTAAATGTCTTTCTTTATTTAAAGTAATTATCATAATGAAATTAAACTCAGCATTTTTGCACCAATATGTCATCAAATACATAGTTTTGAAAATAAATACATCAATTGGTTTCTGGCAAAGATTTGTTGCAATAATGAATACTGCTTTCTTCCGGGCTGACAAGCTGCAGTCTGCTGGCATTTTGATATCCAGACGTTTTGTCTACATCTGCAGTGAACATCATCAGTGGTGTGATCTCAGTCTGTGACTAAACAACTGACTCATTGCCTGTGACCATTGGAAATGCAGTGGTATTTAAAGGTGAGTGTGGTGGGCAGGGCTTGGCCTCTCTGTTGTTGCTGGTCGCTGATTGGCTGGCATGTATTTTGTTCTCAGATATCTCTTTAATGTGTTCCAGGATTAGAAGCCAGATTTTGTTCAGTTTGAGCTGTGGTTTGAGCGCTTCTTTTCTGTTGAAGTTGTTCCAGTATATGTAAATTTGTATTGCTTCGTGTTGTAGTTTGGCATATTAGTGTTGTGTTGAAGAAAGAACAGTCGTCTCTTTATATTGGATTATGTGCCTACCTTCTGCCCATATGCTTCACCTGAACACACTAAACAGATATCTGCACACAAAAAGTGTGCCAACCAATCAGCAACCAGCAACATTAGAGAGGACAAACTGTGGACAGATGTGGATGAAATGTCTGGATATCAAAATGCCAGCATATCATGGCTTACCAGCCTGGAAAAATCCATATTCATTATTCTGACTCTGACCATTAAAGCTTATGATTCCTCTAAAGATGTATTGCCTTATGGTTCTTAATTGTTTCATAAGCATGAATAAATATCATAGTCCTATTTCATATTTTCACATTTATTGCTGTTAACTAGTTGCTAGCTTGTTTTTCATCCTCTTTTGACTTCTAATTGAAGTTTAAACATCTTTTTACAATTGTGATTTGTGTAACATGGTGTACATTAATGAATTAATTTAACTTCTGCCTACCTAATAATCATGCTTTGAATGGGAGGTGCGTGATTAATACTGAACTTAATTAGCTATTTTGCACTTCAATTTTGGCAGAAATTTTCAAATGTTATTAAAGATGATATTACAATAACACCAGACCAACAAGCTGTGCATTGAGATGAAGTATGGATGTTGTGATGTTGTGAGAAGCTACACAGTAGTTTACATTAAATGCTATAGTTGACTATGGTGGTTTCAAATTAGGTAACATGGACATCAATGTCAGGTTTTGTTAAATGAACTCAGATAAGAAAAAAATGAAGGGTTGAACACCAAAATGTTCCATTAGATGATGCACTTTAAATTGGATGAATGTGAATACTCAAAAAGAAATACTTCTATTTTGGAAATTGTTAACACTAGTACTTTTAATGAGCTCTACATTTTTTAGGCAGTAAACTTTTGCCTACCTCTTGCAATTTCCTTGGCAAGAATGGGCAGGACTTCACAGACTATTTACTGTTATTTACTAAGGAGAATGCCTTTGTCCTTAAACACACAATTGTACTGTGGAGTGGAGAGCTTCTTGGTACGATGTAAGTAGAGTAACAGCAGCAGTTCAAAATTACAGTTTACAAGGCAGTTGAACCGTAAGCAACAAAATTTGCTGCTGCAAGATTATATTGTATGGATTCTTAAGTCTCCAATAAACATAATTCACTAGTGATATTTTTGAAAGTATGATCATATTTTCTTTGTTTGATGTGGTAATGTGGTGTATTAGTGATGCTCTTTTGGGTAGTATTTATTATCCCGAAAACAATGAATAAGTCACTTTTGAAGCAGGGTATAAAACGTCAGAGCACAAGGAATAAACAACAGAACATTATCTCAATTGTGTCAAACACAAGGTCATAGCTAAACTCCTGTATCAAATACAGTAGTGAAAATTTAAGGTGTAAGTTTTGGTTTTCATGGCAAGGTGTCAAATATATTATACTTTAATCAAAATCCTTAGAATAATTTTTGATAAAATAAAAAATATACCACAGATATTTCATATAAATGGTTGTTTCTTGTAGAGGAATTTTCCTTAAAAGTTATGCCTGGTGTCTTTAAAAGGTGTCAAGTTTTCTATAAATACTTTATTGGTAAAATTTCAATTTCAATTCAGATAACCAATAAAGAATGTAACAATAGGTATGCCAATGTACTTTAGTGTTTCTTGTGTTTCAACAACAGAATTATACACAATAGAGTTGTAATGATCTGCCCATGATGTCTCATATAGGTGCAGGCAAAGCTTGTAGCAGGTTGTTACATGCCATGGCCCATCTTGGGTTGTTGCATCACAAATTTCAGTTATGCTTTCTAGTTTTTAATACTACTAATGGATAGTTAATTAAGTATGTCATATTCATTGTATAAACTGCATAATGTTCAATTTCAGGGTCATGTTTTGAGAGTGCAAAATGATCAGACAATTAGAAAATCCAATTTTGATCCAAAGAAACAGACCAAGATTATCATTCATGGCTTCATTGATACACCACTTAGCAACTGGGTAAAGGTAAGTGGAATCATAACAAGTAAGTGTGATGTTTGACCCCTACAAGTAGCATCTATATATCTAGAGTTTTTCTTAAACTCTGGACAAAAATATCTTTGTAATCAAAAACAAAATTCAGATGAATACCCTTCCAAACCCTAATCATCTCAAAACATTCTTTCCATCAATGAAACTCTTCTTTGAAATGTAATTGTTTTTATTTACATAAAATAAGCAGAATTTTACTACATTAAACAGGGTCTTTCAGGATGCATGTACCAGTGCATCACATGGTGCAAGGTGCAAAATGTGGCTATAAAAAGTTGACCTCCATTCACTCTTTTCTTAACCTTGTCTCTCTTGCTTTGTCATCTCACCCTTCCTCACTTTCAGTGCTATTTCTGCCATATTGCATAATGTTTATACTGTGGTGCACAGTGTTAAATTGGTTAATTTGGTTTTTAATACCAAATCTGGTCTTTTGTTTTAATGATTTAGAAAGCACTAGTACAAACTTCATTTTTGGTTACAGAATGCTTTTCATCAAGATATAGCAATCTCTTTTATTCTTTCTCTCAAGTGTCCTCTATGATTTTGCCATATATTTCTGTGTATACTTTTTTATACTGTTTTGCAACATAATTTTCTCACACACATGTTTATTGTGCAATGAAGATAAGGCATTTGGCCTCTATTGTAATGACTTACAAACAAAAAATTAAGGTTGCCACTCTGATTTAAATGGACTTTCAGCATTCTTTGTTTTCTTTGGAGCAAGGTACTCCATAATTAGGTATTTCTATAGCACTTATCTGTTTCACTGATAAGCAAGCTTGTCTATCAACACAGGTTCCCTCAAGCTTTTGCTTCTTTGTTCTGCAGTATGCATATTGAATCAAACTTAACCCAGTCACTAAAATGCAAGGTGCAAGAAACCTCTGCACATTAGATTTCACCCAGTGCAATTTTAAGCTTTGGGAAGCCCTGCTATACACATATGTTTCTTAGCGTATGCATATCTTGTGCTATTATTTGCTTCCTATGGAAAGTTCCATAAGATAATTACAGTTCCAGCTATTCCTTGGTTCTGAATGCTAGCTTCATGTGAAACAAGCAAAGTGTTGAACAGAGGCTATTAAAATCAACTTCCTAAGAACAAGAGCAAAAAAATGAAATTTATAGCATACACATCTGTGGATAACATTATTCACAACTGTTGAAGTTGGCTCTCGCATATCAGGCAATGAAAGCTGAGTTTTTTTTGTTTTTTTTTGGGGGGGAGGGAGGGGTTGGGAGAAAAATGCTTCTTACGCACAAACCCCAGCCCAGCTGGGAGTGTGGGACTTGCCTTCTGGTGGCCATACCTTCTCTAGATACCTCCACTTGTCAGTGTGTTATTATTATTGGTTTACATGCTGTTGTTTGTCAGGTCCTGCAAGTCTACAAAAGATACTAAGCTGGCATGCATTGCATGTGAGCTTGTCAAATGTTGCTTACCCAGGATTGCACATGACAAATGCCCTGAGCAATTCCAGGTGATTAGTTGCCTAAAGTTTCTTGCAACTGTTAGTGTAATCATCTTCTAGATGTAAACTGAGTTGTATCATGCATCTATTTTAACAGCTACTTTTTGGTCATGCCTTAACCTATGAGTACAAGCATGCATTTTTAGCATTTATCTCTTGATGACAGGGATGTCATGATAGAGTAGTTTGCCAGATGGATGCTCCCTGGACATCAACCTTATCCTAATTGTTACAATAATTCTTTATTCATCAGATGCCAGTCCAGATTCATGCCATTTGTTGTTATGCCCACACATATAGCCAGCTGCACAAGTGTGGCACACGGGAGGCCCGCATCTTCTGGGTCCACCTCAGAAGGGTAGCATAAGGTCTTCAGAAACTCTGAAAGGACTGGATTGCCTGTAACAGTAAGAGGTCAGTAAGTAGGTGAATATCATGTTTCCTACTGTTGTGCTGTGTCAAAGTTGTCCAGAAAGTCTCGTACTTCGAAAGTTGTTCCATTACTTAGATTTCTGTTAAAGATGGAAAGTAGTCTGTTGTGTTTGTTTCTGTTTGCTAATCTCTTAATGTCTTAGTGAGATGGTTGAAATGTTTTAGGACTTTCATATAGGTGTCGCTAGCTAATTTCTTTAGGAATTGTTTAATAGTATGCACCATGCAGCATGTCTGAGGGTGCAATTCTTGGTATCTGTGTGATTGTGATTAAAACTGTTTTGGAAAGTTTGTAATATTTTGATGTGCATCACAGCAGCAAATCTTCAAACCAGGGCAGCATAAGTAACTATAGGTCTGATCAGCGTTTTATACATTGTTCATGTTGAGTGCATTATAAAGGGTTATTAGGGGGTATAGCTTATCCAATTGGAATTGACCCTGTTCTTAATGTGGAAGATATGGTTTTTCCACATTAGGCCTTGGTTCATTTACCCCAGTCATGCTACTGTGTTGGTCCACTTAATTTCCTCCCATAACAGAAGTTAAGATTGAAGTCTATTTCACAGATATCTATGATTTGTTTGCTTTGTAAAGATTATTATTATTATTATTATTATTATTATTATTATTATTATTATTATTATTATTATTATTATTATTATTATTATTATTATTATTATTATTATTATTATTATTATTATTATTATTATTATTATTATTATTATTATTATTATTATTATTATTATTATTATTATTATTATTATTATTATTATTATTATTATTATTATTATTATTATTATTATTATTATTATTATTATTATTATTATTATTATTATTATTATTATTATTATTATTATTATTATTATTATTATTATTATTATTATTATTATTATTATTATTATTATTATTATTATTATTATTATTATTATTATTATTATTATTATTATTATTATTATTATTATTATTATTATTATTATTATTATTATTATTATTATTATTATTATTATTATTATTATTATTATGATTATTATGATTATTATGATTATTATGATTATTATGATTATTATGATTATTATGATTATTATGATTATTATGATTATTATGATTATTATGATTATTATGATTATTATGATTATTATGATTATTATGATTATTATGATTATTATGATTATTATGATTATTATTATTATTATTATTATTATTATTATTATTATTATTATTATTATTATGATTATTATTATTATTATTATTATTATGATTATTATGATTATTATGATTATTATGATTATTATGATTATTATGATGATGATGATTATGATTATTATGATGATGATGATTATGATTATTATTATTATTATTATTATTATTATTATTATTATTATTATTATTATTATTATTATTATTATTATTATTATTATTATTATTATTATTATGATGATTATGATTATTATGATTATTATTATTATTATCACCATTATTATCATCATTATTATCATCATTATTATCATCATTATTATCATCATTATCATTATCATCATTATCATCATCATTATCATCATCATCATTATCATCATCATTATCATCATCATTATCATCATCATTATCATCATTATCATCATCATTATCATTATCATTATCTTTATCATTATCATGATAATCATCATTATCACCACCACCACCACCACCACCACCACCACCACCACCACCACCACCACCACCACCACCACCACCACCACCACCACCACCACCACCACCACCACCACCACCACCACCACCACCACCACCACCACCACCACCACCACCACCACCACCACCACCACCACCACCACCACCACCACCACCACCACCACCACCACCACCACCACCACCACCACCACCACCACCACCACCACCACCACCACCACCACCACCACCACCACCACCACCACCACCACCACCACCACCACCACCACCACCACCACCACCACCACCACCACCACCACCACCACCACCACCACCACCACCACCACCACCACCACCACCACCACCACCACCACCACCACCACCACCACCACCACCACCACCACCACCACCACCACCACCACCACCACCACCACCACCACCACCACCACCACCACCACCACCACCACCACCACCACCACCACCACCACCACCACCACCACCACCACCACCACCACCACCACCACCACCACCACCACCACCACCACCACCACCACCACCACCACCACCACCACCACCACCACCACCACCACGTGTGTGTGTTGGGGGAAAAGGCTACTTACGCCCTAACCTCAGACAAGCCAGCGAGTGTGGAGACTCCCTTCACTTGAACCAGTGCAGCACAACTCACTAAAAACCCCCACTGGAAGTCTGAGGTTCATACCTCATTTTTGCAGTAACGCGTTAAGCACCTATGCATTTCTAGTGAACTATGAATGCTGCCTACCAGTAACAGTAACAGTGAGGGGGTTACTGAAGTGCCAGGGGACAAACATGACATAAGCTCTGAGTGCCCCCTGGGTGCAGTGAATGGTGACATGTTTGGTAGTTGATGGGGTTACTTGTTTTGTGATTGGTCAGCCAGATGGCCTCGCTATTTAGTGTGACTAATCTAGATGAGTGTGAATGGTGACTGGAATGGACATGCTGATTTGCCCTTGGGCTTCGTTCCTAGCTATCTGGTATGATAATCCACCCCAAGGTTTCGTCTGTCTTTTTCTTTGAGAGTAGTAAGGTGTTTTGTTTTTGTCTTATTATCTATATTATGACTAATACATATATTCTGAGAGTATGCTGAGTGTTCTAGAATATAGTGTTTTTGTGTGTGTGTGTGTGTGTGTTTTAATCAACATTAAGGGATCATCTTGCTGCTTTAAAAGTAGACCTAAAGAAAAATAAAATATACATATAAAATCACTGGAATTTGCATACAGGAAGAAAATAATGAAACTAATGAATCAATGTTAAGCACTGGTATTCCTCCACTTCACTATGGGCAGGACTAGATTTGAGTACCTATTCTCCCCATAATCCCTTAGAATTGTGCTTATAGAAAAGGGCACATATTCAAAGTTTTAAGTATAAAATTGTGAATTTACAAATCCAGCTCATGATTCTAAATTCACCAATCCCTACCAGATGACAAGACAGTACTAAGGGAAGAAGAAAATCAATCATCAATTACCCGACCATCAGCTGAGAATGGGATAAGTAATTGGGATATAAGTAATTATTACTCACAAAAGTCTTACAAATATAATGATTAGAAAGAGAGTTCATAAATATCACTTTAACTTTATCATGAGATGTTTCAATAGTCAAGCTAAATTCAAAGTAAGTAATATTACTAAAGACCTTGATCATTAAAACTGTAACTCCATGGCACAACAGCCAATCTGGGCCAAGGCCTACTGCCTGACCACTGTGTCCCCCACCTCTGCCCCACCTCTGAGTGGGTTGTAGTCCTGGAGGTGGGACGTGGTCAGTACCCTAGCCCCTCCCAGTTATGCAGTCTTCTCAACCAGGGGTTGCCTTTTTTCAATCAAGTAGCTCCTCAATTGGCCCCTCAGGAACCTAACTAGGCTGAGTGCATCCTGGACCAGATCTCCCAGTGGGAGAAAACCCCATGCTGGTACCAGAATGGAATCCAAATCCCCTGCTTGGTAAGCAGCAATGTTACTACCATTGTATTAAAGCTATAAATAACAAATAATACAGATATAAGTTCTAACTTACAAAAATTTAAATTAACATTTGCTGGTGCGTGAATAGCTGATATTTACTATTTTTTTATTCCTACTTTAAGTCGCTATGGGTGATAAAAGTAATGGTGTGCATCACCATACTTGGTGTCAAAAATTACCTATGGTGATAAAAAAAATCACCATGAGGAGAAGGGCAGGTGATCATGATGATGATGAAAATAGTGGCAGTGGTAATTATGAATTCATAAGCATATCAGTATTTTACCACGAAGGTGTAAGAGTCTTGTGCAAGTAAGAAGAGCCATAAATGCACTGAACTTATGACTGTATACACAGGCTTTCATGGCCAGTGTCAAGAAAATAATCTATTTTCATTTTAATTATTTCAGTTCTGTAAGATTTAAAGCTTTCACGGTGCACGTTATTTATTAAAGTTTCACGGGCGATCAGCCGTGTGAGGTTTGAAAATATTGAGCTTTCGGCCATTCTAAACTCCATGGCCTTCGTCAGAATGAAATGACCGTTATTTTCCCGCTCCTCCTATATATACAATGTTAGATGAGAGGGGGTTGCGTTGCCCTGGCCAATGAGCGGGTGACGATTTGTGATTGGGCCTGCTGTTTCGGGCTATGTTTGTCACCGGCCACAGTGTTTTCTTGAGGGTCAGTACTTGGACCAGAATCACTACAGTTGCTGTTGTGAATGTGTTTCATGGCTATTGTCCAGGCCCATTGGAGCCCTGGTTCACGAAATGGCGGTTAAAACTAAATGCAAGAAAAAGCCAAGCAATCATTTTTACCAGGCGAAAATTGCACAGGCAAAGGAGGCGAGCCCTCCCACCCCTCACCCTAAATCAGGAACCTATTGGGTGGGAGACATCCGTCACGTACCTAGGGGTTAAGATGGACGAATATCTCACATGGAGAGAGCATATTAACTCAGCCAGAGCAAAGGCCAATGGCCAACTCAACAGACTGTACCCGCTCATAAATCTTAACAGCAGCCTTAAGCTACGCATGGGACTTACGCTCTATAAGACGCTGATCCGACCCATCTTAACTTACGCCGCCCCGGTATGGGGATATGCGGCAAAAATGCACATAAAACGCCTCCAAACGATGCAAAATAGAATACTGCGAATTATTGCTAAACTACCGCCAGAGGCTCCGACGTACCAGTTACATGAAGAGCTAAAAATGCTCACAATTGAGCAGTTTATTAAACACCTGGCATGCAACCTATACGCCAAAAAGAATAAAAACCACAACGAGCAAATACGAATGCTCGGGGAGTATGATATGACTCGCAACAAACACCTCCGCCCTCTATCATTGTTCGATCGCACTATAAGCATAGGCGAACCTGAACTCAACATTCAGGAATACCTGAATAATTTAGTACCTTGAAATTACTTGTTAGGGGATGAAGGGAAGCACACAACAAACACACAACACTATAAAAACATACACTTACACTCAAGCCCTCACAAGTCCTTGTGCTACCTAGCCAAGGCGGACCCCGGGAGACGAGGACCTCCCCGGTAGTGGCACAGGCTCGCTCCTGCACTTCAGGCAGACAGCCCGCCATGTGTGCACTTATACGACCAGGCAAGATCAGGTACACGATTAATGACGAAGCCTCCGGCTTAATCACACCCTAGTAACTAAGATTAAATGACACAGTAGAAGTTATCTCTACAAGTTGTAAATTTTATAAATATCACCATAACTGCACCTAGTTATATACGCATTTCTTAAAATACTACTAGCATAGATTATAGGACGCAATATAAATTAAAAAAAAAAAATAAATAAATAAAATAATAATAAAAAAAAAAAATTACGCTAAGGACAAGAAACGAAACCTTCGGGTGGAGTTTTAAAACAAAACATGCTCATTCACTCATCCCTCACATCCATCTACACCTAACGATGCCAAATGGCTGAAACACAAAAAGAGCACCATCAACTACCATACACATCACCATTATTTACTACCAGGGGGCACGCAGGGCTTATGTCATGTTTGCCCTCCGGCACATCAGTAATACTCGCTGTTACTGCCACTGGCAGGCAGCTTCCATCTCTCACCACAGAATGCGCAGGTGCTTTATGCGGTACTGCAGCATAGAGGCCTTGACCTCAAGACTTCCGGTGGAGTTTTTTAGTGAGTAGGCTGCCCGGGTTCGAAGCCAGGGTAGGAGTCTTACACTCGCATGCATGCATGCGGTTAGGGCGTAAGTAGCCTTTTTCCCCACCACAAAAAAAAAAAAAAAAAGTCCAGGCAGGGCTTAGCTGAAGACCGCGGTCCCTGTTGTAATTGTTTGGATGTAGTTTGATTTGAATGGCTTCCTTAATGACTCTGTCCCAGTATTTATCCGTATGCTCCAGAACTTTGATGTCTTCAAAGTTTATTTTGTGGACATACTCTATACAATGCTCGGCCACTGCTGACTTATCTGGTTGTAGGAGCCTGATATTGCGTTGATGTTCTTTACACCTTTCTTCTATTGTGCGTCCTGTTTGGCCTACATACACTTTACCACATTCGCAAGGAATCCTGTAAACTCCTGGGACCTTGAGTCGAAGTGGTTCTTTTACCGGTCTAAGGTATTCTTGGATCTTCTTTGGAGGTGTGAAGAAGGTCTTGATGTTATACCTAGCGAGTATGCGGGAGATCTTGTTTGAGACGGAACCGTAGAATGGTATGTTAGGCTTTGCTCGGCCAGCTATCCATTCTTTGAGTGAGGCGTTGGGGGTTGTTTCGATTGTTTTCAACCTTCTTGCGTGCCTTTTTGATGTCGTTATCACTGTATCCGTTTTTCAGCAATGTGTCTCGTAGGTATTTAAGTTCCTGCTTAATGTGGTCTTCATCCGCAATATCGAAAGCTCGGTGAAACAAGGTGGAGATAACTGTCTTCTTTTGAGTAGGATGGTGGTGACTGGAGGCGTCCAAGTAGCGGTTGGTGTGTGTTGGTTTCCTGTATACCGTGTGACCTAGGCTGCCGTCCGGCTTCTTGTAGACCCTTCCTAGATGTTCTGGTCTACAAGAAGCCGGACGGCAGCCTAGGTCACACGGTATACAGGAAACCAACACACACCAACCGCTACTTGGACGCCTCCAGTCACCACCATCCTACTCAAAAGAAGACAGTTATCTCCACCTTGTTTCGCCGAGCTTTCGATATTGCGGATGAAGACCACATTAAGCAGGAACTTAAATACCTACGAGACACATTGCTGAAAAACGGATACAGTGATAACGACATCAAAAAGGCACGCAAGAAGGTTGAAAACAATCAAAACAACCCCCAACGCCTCACTCAAAGAATGGATAGCTGGCCGAGCAAAGCCTACATACCATTCTACGGTTCCGTCTCAAACAAGATCTCCCGCATACTCGCTAGGTATAACATCAAGACCTTCTTCACACCTCCAAAGAAGATCCAAGAATACCTTAGACCGGTAAAAGAACCACTTCGACTCAAGGTCCCAGGAGTTTACAGGATTCCTTGCGAATGTGGTAAAGTGTATGTAGGCCAAACAGGACGCACAATAGAAGAAAGGTGTAAAGAACATCAACGCAATATCAGGCTCCTACAACCAGATAAGTCAGCAGTGGCCGAGCATTGTATAGAGTATGTCCACAAAATAAACTTTGAAGACATCAAAGTTCTGGAGCATACGGATAAATACTGGGACAGAGTCATTAAGGAAGCCATTCAAATCAAACTACATCCAAACAATTACAACAGGGACCGCGGTCTTCAGCTAAGCCCTGCCTGGACAATAGCCATGAAACACATTCACAACAGCAACTATAGTGATTCTGGTCCAAGTACTGACCCTCAAGAAAACACTGTGGCCGGTGACAAACATAGCCCGAAACAGCAGGCCCAATCATAAATCGTCACCCGCTCATTGGCCAGGGCAACGCAACCCCCTCTCATCTAACATTGTATATATAGGAGGAGCGGGAAAATAACGGTCATTTCATTCTGACGAAGGCCATGGAGTTTAGAATGGCCGAAAGCTCAATATTTTCAAACCTCACACGGCTGATCGCCCGTGAAACTTTAATAAATATTTCAGTTCTGTTACCCTCGTTAACTTTCAAGGCCATATTACAGGCTTTGAACTTGAGAAGCAACAAGGCCCATAGCCAGCACTGAACATTAGGCAGGGCTCCAGATTTTATAGGAAGGGCAAGATAAAATAACTTTAAAAAGCAGATGTGTTGCTGTCAATAAATTTCTCTGCTCACTCTTGTACCAACTATTTTTTCACACAATGGTCTATTTACTTCACATCAATCAACATAAACATTTGTTGAAATTGTCTGCAGAAAATATCTTTCCTGCTGTCATACAGTCTATTATTTCTATAGAACAATGAACTTTAACACTTCCAGGAACGGCAAATACTCTGTGGTTAGAAATAAAATGATACACAATTGGAATTCAGAATACATCAATTCATCAAATGATATGAAACTAATGAAAGAACTTCACTGTTTATAAAGCAAGACATTAACAGACCAGATTTGCATATAATATTACGATAAGATTAAAGGTTGCTAACACTCAATTTTACTTAAAGAAACTTGGTAAAAGTGATGATGATTATGCACTTGTGGAAGCCCAGATACTACAGAACACATGTTATTTGGATGTGACCTGTACTACAAAAGAAAATTTACCAGTTTTACTTGAATTGTTCAAAATGGATTTTCCCTGATCAATGAAAATCATAGACTTAATAAAAGTCAGTCATTAAGAAACTATATAAAATTAATTAGGTATATTAAAAATGCAAAATGAAGATTTAAATGTTTAAAGAGCAAGTAATTATTGTGACCAAAACTTATACAATAAAGAAGTCGGATATAGATGCTGTAAGATGTGTAAGTTTCGAGGGCATTAAATGTTTTAATCAAAAAGTCCACTCTTAAAGGAACAGTTAACAAAAAATAGTTATCAAGTCAATGTTGATTTAGAATCATTGCAGTTTGTGGTTTTCTTTGCTTCCAAATTTCACAAAATTCTGTATTGAATCCAAACATTGCTACTGTTGCAAACAATGCATAAGTATTTTTGAACACATCATGATTTTTGTATAAAAGGTCCATTTTATTTTCATTAGGTTTTGAGGACAAATAAGTCTGCACCTCTGGCACTTCTTCTTTGCTTGGCACAGTTACACCTAAATTTTCAAGAGGTTGTGGATTTTCAGTTTGAGTTGTTCTGCTCTTTCAATAGCCTGTAAAAGCTCTTCATTCTCACTGAAGCGTTCATCTAAATGTACTAAGTCCATCTTCAGCTTTTGTGGGTCGGAACTGCTTATGGAATGCAATGGCAACAGACTATAATGAATGTAGGCAATGTTTTCGGTTATCTTCCTGGGGCAAAGTTTCTGGTACCTAACAGATTTCAGCTTCCTTCAGCACAGAAGAAAACTTTTCTTCTTTTCAAAACTCACTGATTTCTTGTTTCACATGCTTAATGATAACAATCGTGTCACTTAAGCTTGAAGTCTGAGATGAGTGCATTATCAGCTGGTTCCAGCAACCTATGTATTTTCTTGTTAAAAACTAACAGAAAGAAAAATTGAAGTGACATTGTCACAATCTTCAAACCAATGCTTTTGGCTATTTCTCCATTGAAGTGTTCTCTTCCTATGGCATTTAGCACTCTAAGTACTTCTTCATAGTTTGACAAAATTACTTTAGTAATTGCTAGGTGCCCACTCCAATGCTGTTCTAGAAGACGCACTATGGTTCTGCCTTCATATAAGGATGCAATTTTGCCTCACCGAAATAAATTGTGCAACATAGTACATTGGTAAAATAAAACTGTCCTCAGGTATTTCACATACTTTTTTAAGAAGTGTAATCTATGATTATAACAGTCAGGAGAGGTATATGTTGCATTTTTAGGTATGTATGTTAAACATTCCAAAAGGTTTTTATCTTCTTTAATGAGTGTTCAAAAACATTTAAAAATAGATTCCTTTTGGTCCCCTGCTCTATATTATAATTGCCATGCAGAGCCAGCTCAATGACCGCCAAAAACTGTATTGCTTCCATTTATGACTTAACATAGTAACTTTTTTCATGAGAGTGATTTCATTAACCAATGTTGACACCAAAGTACAGGTTTCTATATGAGTTTCACGATTCTTCCATGTTCACATGACACGAATATTAGTTTCTGATGTTTGGTGTTTAGGAAACCCATGGTTGGCTTAAGGCATTTTTTCAGTTTCTGAAACCTTTGTCAGTATAGCTTCTCTCCTTTGTGCCATAAGGCTGAAACTACCTCTGGGCATAACAAAATATAGGATCTTTGAGAACAGCATACTGCAATCAAGCAAACCACTTATACCATTCAGAGCGAAAACTACGCCTATTGTATTGTTTAGGGTAATCCTTTAGATAAACTTGCTTTATTGGTCATCTCTCTGAATTAAATAATAAGTAGTCAGCTTGTGTTGCACGGCTGCACCATTGGACCCTGATCGGTGTGGACAATGTTGCTAGAGATAATTTGGTTTTCTTCCTACTCCTCTCTTTTGCATTTGCGAAAGAAATCTCTTATGTCCATAATGCATGCACTCACTGTCCTCACCACTACTTAAGTTCTATTGGTTTAAAATAAAAACAATGCACTACGATCTTGAAGCTCATTCTGCAAAGTATGAGTTCATTGCTGAGAAAGGTGGGGAAGGAAAACGAAGCGACTGCACGTGCGTAAGCAGATTATTTCAAAATGTCACAGATGTGTAGGTACATGTTTGATAGTGTTTTAGTGGCTTCCTGAGTGGCCTTTGACTGCCAAGAGGTTTAGATATTCGGCACGCTGGAATAAAGTAATGGATAACTATTACGGAATTGCTATTATTAATAGTCTTCAATACATAGTTATTTGGGTTCTTAATTTATTATTGAAATATTTCTAAAACTTCAAAACAGGAAAGGACAAATGGGGATTCTCTCAGTATGGGCAAAATTTTAAATTTTTTCCAATATGGGCACTGCCCAACCTGCCCCCTCCCCCCTCTCTCTGGCTATGGCCCTGGAAACAACTCATTAATTGTAGGTTCTTTAAGGTTGATTTTTTGTTTCTTCTTTTTTCAGTCATTTCTCACACACATTCATTCTCACATGCATACTTCCAAACAGAAGATAGGGAAAGATTTGAATTAAAGAAGTATTGAATTATGAAGTAGTTGAAATTTATGAAAAGATACAGAGTGAGGAATCTGGCTATGATTGAATATGGACAAAAATGCTACCTGAGTTACCAACTGCAAAAATAATTTTAAAATAAGTTGCCATACTCGAAATGTTTCATGCTCGTGTTACCATTTATGAATAAAATAAGTTGCCATACTAGAAATGTTTCATGCATCATATTACCATTTATGAATAAAATAAGTTGCTGCACTAGAAATGTTTCATGTGTCGTATTACCATTTATGAATATTCAGCTACTATATGCATCAATTTCAGCAGATGCAAACCATAATAAGAGAAGAAATTTTCACATATATGAATTGAGCAAAATGCCTTGTCATTTTAATGTAAAAGGACTTACCAAACATAATTCACTAATTTCTATTAATTTACAATATATTTCCAGACTTTCAATTTTGCCATGGAAAGAATATTACTATTAAAAAGTTGATGACAATAATTTAAGGGAAATTAACTTTTATTTCCATAAATTGTTATGGGTAATTTGTGTAAAAATTACACCACATGTAACCTGAGTTACCATTGAATATGGGCAAATGATATGAATAAAATAATATTAAAAACAACAATTTTATTAGTTTTAACATGAGTGAGAAATCATTTGTACCAATATTTAACCATTGAGAAAACTGTATGTTTTAAACTTCAGCATGAAGAGAGAATAAATTGCAAGTTAAACACAGGTGTTCATTTTTAAGTGTTCCTTTGATGGATTGGTTACATATGATATCACCACTATCCAATATGTGTCTAGTTTCAAAAAGTTAAAGAAAACAGGTACCACTACATAGAGAGTGCCCGGATCAAATTTAGGAGCACTTAAGTTCAGCTATTGAGGCCTTTGTTTTGCATTCACAAAGTTTTTCATAGGGCACAAAATAATAATTTCTTCTGATAGTTTGTTGAAAGACTTTCCAACAGCAAAATTGAGAAATGAAAGACGCTTACCTATTAGCATTAGTATGGCTTGGTTGTCAGTAAAGTTTTAAAAACGCAGTGCATATCTATCACAAAAAAGTAGCAAACAACCAAATAGCTATCTCAATAAAGCTCAAAGCTATCTCAAAGATCAGAACACTTATTTCCACATCATGCAGATGGGTTCAAAGGATGACCTCATGGAAAATTAAATTAAATTTTGCAAACAGTTTTTAGGGAGCAGCTCCAGTTACCATAAAGTTTCTCAATACCAAAGGCAGGAATAAGTATTTGCTTTTTATATGCACAGTAAAATTTAAATCCATCTAGCAAGCACCTTTAGTGAAACCTACAGTAACATTTTCACCATAGAAGTAAGTGAACAAATGCAATAAATTTGTATGTGAAAAAAATGAACTATCAACCTTAACCAAAAGACTGAAAGATAGCTGTACTGCCATTTCATCAGTCTCTGCTAGTATCATCTTTGTAACATCTTACGGGCACAATGCATGGTAAATATCAAATCTGATATTTATTATGCTAGTACTCTCCTCTTTATCATAAAAAATAATTATGCTGTGATTTTTCAGGAAATGAGAAGAGAACTTCTGAAATATGCAGACTGGAACATAGTAGTGGTAGACTGGGCTGGAGGATCTCTACCCCTGTATACACAAGCTACAGCAAATACCAGACTTGTAGGGTTAGAGCTTGCTTATTTTATCAACTACCTGCAGGTAATTAACATATACAGGTAACATGAAATGAAAGGTACTATTTGCAAGGGCGAATAACAAAAAGATAATAATTGCTGCAAGAGAACAAGTCAAAAACTTTAAAGCTGCCAAAACTTCTATTATTATTTTATATCTGCAGCTTTGGTTTTCAAATAAACATTTCCTGTATGAATGTAGATACTTTGTTTACTCATTGTCTCATATTTAGGAAAAATATTAACATCAACCATGATATGCTATTGTCAAGTATTTAAATGGAATACATAATTCCATGAATCAAAATAAATATTTACTGGGAATTTTTCTTGACTTCTTTAAGGTTTTGATGGACGACAATATTCTATTGATTAAGCATAAGGTATATGGAATCTGGAGAACTGTGTTAAATCTAACACCATGCTTAAGTAACAGAACACAGTGTATAATAAATATTTAGAGACTAAGCTTCACCATTGAAAATATGAATTAAGATACACAAAACCTTATTCTGACTTTTGAAATATTCATGACTTATCAAAATTAAGTAAAGTTTAGTCTCTAAATATTATATTTGTTGATTTATATCACTTTATTGTCAATATCTTTAGTTTTTCATTGAGAACACAGTGTATTGAATTATTCATCTCTGGTAATACGAGGGGCGTCTCAAAAGTAAGCTGCACTATTTTTTTAAATCTGCGTGATAGGCGGGAAAAGTCTGAAAGTCCCAAGGAATATAGGTATGGGTGTAGTAGCAGCACTGTAAAATTCCTAGGAACCTAAGTTTATTGCTTGAACATTAAAATGGCAGTAACAATGGAGACTCCACTCATTCCTACCGCTGATTGCAAAGTTCGCTCTGTAATCCATCTTTTGACAGGGAAAAATAAATGTGCGACTGAAATTCATCGCGAGTTGTGCAGTGTTTATGGAAATGATGTTATGTCAAGACAAATGGTTTCTTGTTGGCACCAGTTGTTCATTCAAGGGAGAACAACATTACACGTTGAGCAACGAAGTGGCCGACCCTCCACTTCCTACGCTCCGGATATTGTTGACAAGGTTCAAGCAGTTGTGAACATCAATCAGCACCTTACACTTGATGCAGTTTTGTTTGAACTTCCTCCTTATATTGAAATAAGCTGTGCATCACTTCACAGAATTATTTCCGAGGATCTGTGTCTATCGAAAGTGTGTGCAAGATTAGTTCCTCACGTGCTTTTAGAACAACACAAGCAGCAGAGAGTTGACATCACATTGCAATTTTTACAATTTTTTGAGGATGAGGGAAATGGCTTATTTGGCAGAATAGTGACTGGGGACGAAACATAGATTCATCACTGGACACCCGAACCCAAAGGACAGTATGGTGTGGAAATGAAAGGATGAGGCAACACCAAAAAAGGCAAATGTTGTTGCATCGGCTGGCAAGGTCATGGCAATGATATTCTGGGATTCGAAGGGAGTACTGTTAATTACCTGCCCTGTGGGACCACGATGACAGCTGCTTGCTATTATGAGGTGCTGAGAAAACTCAGAGGAGCCATATAGAACAAAAGGAAGGGAAAGTTGAGCAAAACAGTTTTTCTGTTCCACGACATGGGCGTCACAAAACAGGGGCAAGGGGGGGGGCTGCGGCACAGAGCTCTGTCGGTCTCCGATCCCAGCCACCTAAAACAAGAGCTGCAGCACCTGAGGTACACATTCCGCCAAAACGGCTACTCCGTAGAGGATATTGAAGCCTCAATCTCCAAGGCCAAGAGAGGAAAACCACAAACTCAGCAAACACCAAACCAGCCGACTGCCACTGCCTACATCCCATACACTGGCAATCTTTCCGGCAGAATCAGTAGAATTCTCGCAAAACACAACATCAGAACCATCCACAAGCCACCTTTGAAGATTCAACACCTAGTGAGGCCGGCAAAGGACAAACTGCACCTTAATGTACCAGGGGTATACCGTATCCCCTGTTAATGCGGGACGCCGTACATAGGGCAAACCGGCAGGACCATTTCCACCAGAGTCAAGGAGCATGAACGGTCCATATGATTAATGCAGCCTGACAAGTCAGGGCTGGTGGAGCACTCCCTTTAAAAAGATCACAGACCATTCACTTCAAAGACACGACCATTGTGGCAAAATGTAGCGGTTTATGGGAACGGAGGGTTAAGGAGGCTCTGTCCATCTCCTCCAAGAACAGTACACTGAACCGGGATGCTGGATTGCAGTTTAGTCCATCCTGGAAACTAGCCTTAAAGTTGGAAATCAATCAACTCAGAAAACACAGATTCCAACGGAGCGGTGAACCACCTCCACACTAGACTGGGTGTTTTCTACTCGGTACGCACTGGCTGACAGTACATATACTCCCTTCACTCTTGCTAGTCATTCATCCTGAAGATGGGAGAGATGTACACTCCCGAAACGTCGATGTCTTTTCATCACTACACCTGGCTCGAAGCCCGAGAGCATCTTGAATACCTATTTGAGCAGTTTTGATGGGATGTTTTCGGTCATCCACCTTATTCACCTGACTTTGCACCGAGTGATTACCATCTTTTTCCAGAGCTGCAGCAACATCTTGGGGGAAGGCACTTCGTAAATGACGAGGAACTGAACAAGAAGTGGAAAGATGGCTATCCAGTTTAGTGATATTGAGTTAAAAAAACTGTTACCACGGTATCAAAAATGTATTGAGGTTCAAGGAAATTATGTGGAAAAATAGGTACTGAATGTAGCTTTCAAAATATACCCTTTTTAAAATATTTAAACATTTTGTTATTTTTTAAAAAAATAGTGCAACTTACTTTTGAGATGCCCCTCATAGTAGTTCTAAGATTCAAGAAGATAAAATAACAGATAAGATATTTATTCATCAAAAGAACTACAAAAATTCAAAGGCTTTATCAAATAACATTACATTAAAACTTACAATTAGTATGTACAAGTTAACAGAAACTTAAAACTAGTTTAGGTAAAACAAGTCATAAATTCATTTCTGCTGTAAAAAGGTGAGTTAAGAGACAATTTTTAACTTTTTGTTTAAACTCTTTGTGATTTAAGAGTTTCCATTTACTGGGTAGTTTTTTTAAACAGATATCCTTGGTGTGATATGCCTTAATGACAGATTTTATTGCTTTGGTGATTGAGATGCAAGTTTTGTGATCCCCTGGTACTATAGGAATGGCAGTCAAAATTGCTGCTAAAATATGAAAGATTCTTGTAAATGAAAAGAACAGTCTTAATAATGTAAATACAAGTTAATTCTAGTATACAGGATTCTCTGAACACTGATGCAGTTGGTTAATTTGTAGAAACACATTTAATGATTTTCACAATGTACTTTTGTGATATGAATATGTCTATTGATTTAGTTGAAGATCCTCAGAACTTTATGCCGTAAGAAAGTAAATAATATATGCCTCCAAAATAGATCACTTTTAAAACTTCAGTAGAAGATCTATAACTAAGGATTTTTATTGAATACCTTAATTTGCTGAGTGAATCAAACATTGATACAGTAGAATCCTTATAACTAGGGACACAATTTTTTGGTGGATCGTGATGACACGAAATATGTTAATATACAATAAAAAGGTTTCAAAATCATTATATTGTGATTGTCCACATAATTACCAATGTTTACTCTTGCAATTAAATACAAATTTTAATCCAACTCGCAAAATGAGGGTTTATTTACAATTTAACACAAATTCATAATTTATTGCAATATTTACTCGCAAAGTGAATGTTTATTTACAATTTAACATAAAATTAACATTTCAGTGCAATTTTTCTGCAAAACTGACGTTAAAAGATTTATTTCAGGAATAAAACAAGATCTATTTCACTTTTTGTAAATAGAAAGCCAGATAAAGGTCAAGAGTTCAAGCTCCATGTGGATGGAAGAAATGCAACTATGCCTACAATAAGCAGGAAAGGTATATGGGAGCGACAGGGAAGGTCGGTCAACAGATAACCATGGCGTACATGAGCATTCAATGGTTGCATAAAACAATATACCTTCCATTGCACCAGCACTGGAGTAAAGTGCTGGAGACAACATGCCCCTCCGCTCTACTGGTTTTCCTGCACTTCACAAACACACGTAGTTTAGACTCAAACGATAAGTTCATGGATATTTTATGGAAGGCTGTGAAAGGCTGTAGGAAGCGCAAGTTTAATGCCAAAAATGGCAGGAGTTTAACGCTGAGTTTGTTTTGTGTATTGATGCACTGTAGAGCAAGGCACATGATTGTACAGTTACATTAAAGCAAGTCCATTCTGAAAGCTAGGTGCACATGTGTGCTTAAAAGAGTTTCCATGGCAACAAACATTGTTCTCCGTGGTCTAGGGGTAACATGTTAGCCTCTGGTTCCCTAGGTCATGGGTTCAAACCCGGTGGAGAACAATGAATTTTTACCTTCGTAAAAATCCTTAGCATGGCTTCCTTTGAAAGGGAAGTAAAGCCAGTGGTCCCATGTCATAGATTTACGACATGTAAAAGAATCGCAAGCTTAATTATGCAAAATTAAGCAGTCTTTCATGCCCAATGTAGAATGGGATACTGAGAACTACAGTCTATGTTCCTATATCTCTATTGCAAAATTAAGCAGTCTTTCATGCCCAATGTAGAATGGGACACAGAGAACCACAGTTTATGTTCCTATATCTCAATTGCTAATTGTTATTGTGAAGGAGCTCTTTCAGTGTACAATATTTTGTCATATAAATGAACCACTATTTTAGCTGGAAACTTAGATACCATGATTACTAGTTATTTCAATGAATATGTTATATATAACATTTAAAATGTAAATTATAACAGTAACACTTGATATTTTATTTCACCACTTTTATCCCACTTTGAGCCTTCTTTTTACACCATCATTCACAATTTTTATTCACCATAAAATCCTGTCCCTACTGATAACTAGACTTAATCCTTATCCAAGGACAATGAAAACATGCACCGAGATGACAGGATAGCAGAATAAGGCATTCTTACCTTATATCAAGGGTGTCATTGATCGCATTGGCAAATTTTTGGAAAGAGCCAGTATAAAAACAATCTTTAAACCCAGTAGGAAACTAAAACAGCATCTGAGATCAGCAAAGCACAGGCGGGACCCGTCGCTGATGCAGGGGATACCATGTGGCTGTGGCCAAGTTTATGTTGGCACTACCAAGCGCAGTATAAAAACCTGCTTTAAGGAACACAAAAGCAACTGCCAGCTAGGACATATGGAGAAATTGGCAGCAGCCAAGCATGCACTTTTAATGACCCTGACATCTAGTTCGACAAGACTGAAGTTCTGGTCAACACAGCATATTACTACACACAGCTGTTCTGGGAAGCTATTGAGATCCATAAACATAAAAACAATTTCATAGAAAAGAAGAAACAACACATATGCACACACTCTGGGTGCCGGTGCTAGACAATACAAAACTGAAGCCCCAAAATGCCAACAGAATCAATCATGTGGCAGTTCCCACAGTCACATAGTAGTGACTGGCATACGAACAACCAATAAGAGATGAGAGGCAGTCCCTCTCAACTATATATAGGCTGGGCGCTCCATCAATTGCCCTCTAGCTGTTAACCAACCAGAGGTCACTCTCTGAAGATGCCCAACACAGTTTTGGATGAAATGTCAGATTATTCATCAACTGGACCACAGCCTACAAGCCCAGAAACTATTTTCTATTGCATTATTATTTATTTATGCCAGCAAACTTACACAAGCCACGTGGGAAATGTTTGAGAGGTATAATTGGAACTGAAAAATTCAATGCCACAGTTGGTATTTGAGCCACATACCTTCAAAATTTGTGGCATTGAATTTTTCAGTTCCGATTCTACCTTTCATACATAATTGCATTTTCTAGCACAATATAGGAAACAGAAAAGCGTAACCTATCATAAAATGTATTATGTATTAATATATTACCCTTTGTCCAGTTTCTTCAATGCATCCAATTTAATTTCCATTGTCATGTTAACTTGTCGTCTTTCCTTCTTGTTCGACAGTTTCACTGGCACAAACACAGCTCAATACAACACTAATTGCAAGCCTGAAATTTGAGAAATGATACTGTAACCAGCATGGGCATCACAGAATTCAATGTGCAGTCAATGACTATTATACTATTGTTTTAATTTTTACATAAAGAACAATTTTTATTTAGGCCAAATTAATATGGTTATCCACAGCAAATACTGTAACTTTTGGCAACAGACTAATGAATTAGATGACTCAGATATTGAAGATGAATATGCAGTCAGTCTTTGTGTTACCGTGAAGGAGAAGTGCTAGATTGCATTTGTACACTAATTATAATTTACCTATACAGTTTATACCACATGGTGGATTATAGAAATTATTACAGTCAAGGTTAATGATAGAAAATTAAATAGAGTCATCAAGTTATATGAATGTCAAGCAATTGAGAGTCGAGTTATCAGGGTTCTACTGTACAATCAAAACTGGCATACCTCAGGAATTGATATTAAAACTCTCCTCTTTATTTAGTTTGTCATGGTATAAATGTTAATAAATAACATGTATAATTGTATGCCAATGATACCTCAATATTGGTACTGGAAGAAAGCATGATAAACATGCAACCTAAGCTTGAAGCATCATGGACATGACATAGTTATTTCAGTAATAATTATGCTTTGGTTAACACCGCAAAAACTAAATTGGTCAATGATACCGAAATTTAGATTTCCGATCGAATGGGCTTTTGAAAAAGACACGTTTTAATTTAATTGCCGGATGTGAGATTTGCGATAAGTGTTAAGTAATAACATACATAGATAATAGAGTAGCAAGTGTTGTAAGGTGAGCAAGATATGAGTAAATAATAGTCGTTAAATTTGTAGAATAAACGCATTATTGGTTTGAAATTAACGAGTCATGACGTCATACCACATAGTTTAAATACACGTTCGAAAGTCAGTTCTACAAACCTTAAAAGTCGCGCGAGATATCTAATAAAATATAAAGTAAACATCGTTTAATCCTAAAAAAAGTAATTATATATTTGAAATTCATAAAAGAACATGTTATAATAGAAAGGGACATTTCTAAATTGCGGGAAAAGGAAATAGCATTTTGGATACGAGGCTTTCTTGGATGACGTCATGACATTCAAATGAACGAACGGTCTTCTTAGCGTGGGTAAGAGAGGAAGAGTCAGTACTCAACCAGAGACCAGTACGGGAGTTCGTGCTGCGCGGATGTGATTGCGATGCCTCTACAGATACAAATATTTTCGGCATAACTCCTGAAAATATTTAAAAAGAAAATAAACAATATATAAAGTTGTTCTTGGGTTGTCCATTACACTTACGCAAACCCGAGATAAAGAGATCTTATGCAGAACTAGCCGGGGCGAGCTACATCGAAGGGCAACGTCACGTCACCAACGACTTCAGCTTCAAATGGCGAGGCAATAACTAGGACACAACGATTATACAGCTTCAAATTGGCTTCCCAACGTGTGGCGCCGAAAGAATGGACCAAAACCCCAAGACGACCAGATCAGCATCGAACCAGCAGACAAGAAGGTGCCCAGCGTGTCAACATCTGTGAAACGTGTAGTGAACAAGTTTAAGTGCAGTTAAAGTGAAATAGTGAAAATATTGAAAATTTTGGTGAGTAGAAAAACACATGTAAATAGCTTAGAAATGGAAGACAGTGACACTGATTTTTTAGGTTTTGAAAGTCCGGAAATTGAGAAAAGTGTAAGTAGGATGGAAGAATTTAATCGGAATGTAATTGGTAGCAGAATATGCCAAGAAGTAGAAGATCAGAACGTTAGAGAAACACCTAGAGGTAGTTCAGAAATGTTTAGTAGTAATTTAGAAAGGCCAGCATTTATGTCAGAAATAGAGAATATGTTTCAAACGATAATGAAAAAGATGAGTACAGAGTTAAGTCAAAAGATAGATGAAAATAGTAAAGAATTAAGAACAGTGGAAAAGATGAGTACAGAGTTAAGTCGAAAGATAGATGAAAATAGTAAAGAATTAAGAACAGTGGAAAAGATGAATACAGAGTTAAGTAAAAAGATAGATGAAAATAGTAAATAATTAAGAACAGAGTTAAGTCAAAAGATAGATGAAAATAGTAAAGAGTTAGGACAGAAAGTAGAGAAGGGACAACAGGAATTGGGAATGCAATTGGAAAATCAGAAGAGAGCTTTCGAAACCTTTAGGGAAGAAGTTAGGGAGGAAATTAATAAAGTTAGTAGTGAAGTAAAAGAAAATAGAGAACAGGTAGAACAGGTTAAGGGAGAATTAGAGACAATAAGGCAAGAAGTAAAGAATTCTGAAAAGAAATTAGGTCAACAAGTGAGTGAAAAATTAGATAAAGAAAGGGAAAAAGTAACATATAGATTAGACAAACAAAGGGAAGAAATTAGAGAAGAGTTACAGGGGTGTAAAGTTAGAATAGAAAGATCTGATGTAGAAAATGAAAGGCAGGCTAGAAATTTGGAGGATGTTACAGACCAAATAAAAGGGGTAGTAACAGAAATTACTCAGGTAAAAGAGGCCTTAGAAAATTTGAAATTAAATGAAAATGCATGTAATCACAACAATCTTAGTAATGAAGTTGCAAGAAACGAGGCAATACCAGGTGTATCAGCTGACATTTCGATGCAAAATAGAGGTAACAGTAATTCCCATTCTGATCTCGGAAATAGCTCAGGGATAGGTGACAATTCAAATTTACATTGGCCTAACCATGTCTTAAATGAAATGACACCTCCAGTTTTTGAAAATGAAGATTCAGATGATCCTAAAACCTTTTTAGAAGGGTTACAAGAGTACTTCACGGTGAAACGTATACCAGAGGAGTACAAGATGGTGATAGTAAGAAAATGTCTAAAGGGTAATGCTGCCAATTGGCTAGGCCTTTCTATGGGCAACAATAATGACTACAGGACCTTTAGGAACATCTTTTTAACCAGATATTGGGGAGCTAGTAGGCAGGCTAATATTAGAGTTGAATTAAGCAATGGAAAATTTAATCCTAGATTGGAGGAATCAATGGTCAACTATTTTATGAGAATAGCGAGAAAATCGAAGATGTTGGATCCTCCCTTGGATGAAAAAGATCTAATAAATATAGTTACTCCACATTTTCCGGAAACGCTTCAACACTACCTAATCATAGCCCGACCCGATAGCATTGCAGCTATGATCGAATTATTATCAGCCTTAGAAGTCAATAAGCCAAAACACGCATTTGGAAATAAATATGAAGGAAAAGAAACTGTAAATTCTTTCGGGCAAGGGGCACAGTATTATCAGAATAGAAGTGAGATTAGGGAAAGATATAAAGGACCAATACCAAGGATGGAATCATTCCGGTGGGAAAATCAAGGTAGATATAACCAGGAAGGGCGTCACCAAAATAGAAATGGTAATCAAAGGGGAAGAAATATAAGGGTGAATTATATGAATACAAATAGATTTGATCGAGGTAGACGGGGACGTTATTTTGGACATAGTAGAAATTCAAATGATGGGTATTGGACAAATGGAGATAATGAGTTTAGACCGAGGTCACCAAGACAGGAAGAAAGGTATTCAAATGGACGAAATTCCCCCGAAAATGCGGAAATGGTTGAGGCCATTAACACGGTCAAAAACATGGTAGGAAGTAACCCCGATTTAATGCAGGAGAACAGAAGTAACAATTCGGGAAATAGTACAGGAGCCATACCTAAAAATCAGGGAAACGCCAGACCCGGTCAAACGCGCCTTCAGTGAGAACTGGGTATCCTAGTAATGATTGTGATAAGTACTCGGAAATAAATAGTCCTGGAAGGCAAATGATGATACAAAAGAAAAGAGAATGGAAAAATAGAAACGACGAAAACGAAAAAGTAGGAGATCCACCTAAAATCAAAATTGGAGTAAATGGAAAACAATACAATGCAATTATAGATACGGGATCAAATAGCACAGTATGCTCACAAAATTTTTATGATAATTTACAAAGTAGTGGTTTTAAAGTAATGTCTTTACCAGTTAATGGGATATATTGCTCGCTAGCTGTGGGAAAACGAAAAGAGAGAGTAAAATTTCAAGCAATGATAAATATTGAAATAAATGGGAGAATACTTGGAATTTTATTTCTGATTGTAGGAAGACTTGTGACAGATATTATAATAGGTTGTGATTGTCTTTATGCCTGGGAAGCTGTGGTGAATTTTAAAAACATGATTCTAGAAATGAAAGTTGTAGATGAGACCATTATAGTGCCTTTTGTGGAAGATAGTAGTTCAGAAACTATTGTAAGAGAAAAAGAGGAAGAAGAAATCCAAGGGGATACATTCTTTGTGGAATATGTTAAAGTAGGAGCTATGGAATTAACTGAAGTAAATGTCAAAGAGTACAGAGTCGATAATAAAGAAAATGTAGAATGGGATAAAAATGATTTCATAGACAATTTGAGGGTTTCTGATGCAACTAGGTACTATGATAGGGAGAGTAGTGAAGACTTAGAAGAATTGTTGAGAAAAAAAAGTAACTCAGGCTGATCAACTAAATGAACAACAGAGGGATAAATTGTTTGAAATATTAATCCGAAATAAAGAAGTATTCTCTGAGAAACCTGGTAAATGTAATATTTATACTCATTCGTTTGAGATGATACCCATCAAACCTTTTACACATAAAGCGAGAGCTATCCCTAGTACAATAAGAGAAGAGGTAGATGCAGTTATAAAGTCAATGTTAGAAGATGAGGTTATTGAAATTTCGAATTCAGAATTTGTGAATGTATGTCAAAGGGCCAAACCATTTAATATCAAATTTGATATAGAACCTCAGACAATCATAAGAGAAGGGAAAAATGTACTAGTTACTGCTGATGCACATGGGGAGCTACCAGTAGGACAATTTGGATGTAGATATATGTTTGTTCTTCATGATGTTTTTAGTAAATTTATTAAAATTTATCCTGTTAGGAATATCAGCAGCAAAACATGTGTAGGAAAGATAATAAAAGATTATGTGCCTAAATATGGCAAGATTCAGGCAATCTTAACAGATAATGCTACAGTTCATCGGAGCAAAATCTTTAAAGAAACCCTAGAAAATCATGAGATAAAGTTATATCATTGTTCCTCATACTTTCCATCAGGGAATCCAACAGAACGTGTCCTCCGAGATATAGGAATTTATTTACGTGTACTTACACATCATAATCACAAGGATTGGGTGAAATATTGTCCATTGATAGAAAAGATTATCAATCACACCATTAATGTAACTACTGGGTTTGCACCAATAAAATTAATGTTAGGAATTGAACCAGAACCAATATTGATCGGGGAACCAAAAACACTGAAAAATAATGACATTCAGTTAAGTGAAGAAGAAAGAGCGAAAATTGCTTTTGAACGAATCAAGAAAAAGGCAGAGAAGCGAAAATTAAAGAAAAAGAGTAGAAAACATAAATGGGAACCTAAGATAGGCGATTGGGTACTAGTTAAAGACCATAAGTTATCAAGTGCCTTGCGAGGTAGGAACAAAAGGATGGAATTGTTATATAAAGGTCCTGCAGAAATTATATCAAAATTTGGTTATCATACCTATGAATTAAAAGATGTTAAAAATGAAAAATGTCTGGGAAGATGGCATAAACAACTCCTTCGACCATACAAGAAACCGTGTGGTGCCTTGGAACCTTGATTTAATGTAAAAGAAAAATTGGAAGTGTCATTTGTCTATTGGCGCCCAATCAGCTTTGAGATAAAATGTAAATGTTAGCTTACTTGAAAATCATATATTGGTCAGGTACTTACATATTCATGAAAAATGCAGAATGTGAATTGCTATCTACTACAAAGAGCCTAAAAATATATTGTATAGAGCTCACAATAACAGCTTCAGAAAGATTGTTAAATTGTTCATCTCTGCATAGAGAGAAAACAGAATATTTACTTTGTAAACATTTGTTAAAATATTTAGATGTATAGATAGTTATCACAGCAAGACAAAGAAAGAATTTGTCTGAAGAGTGTAATGGATTTATATAAATATATGTGTTACAATAACAAAAGTGAAAAATCACAGTGCAAGTGATAGTGAGAGCGAAGTGAGCAAACATGAACTAAAAGAAGGAAGTATAAAGAAAGACTCTTGAAATTTAACCTTTATATAAAAGCTTCACAGAAGAAACCATAACATATTGTAATTAGTATTTAAGGATTAATGTTAAGTCAAGTGTATAATTGTTTGTCATGTTAAAAAGATTAATGAGAAAATGTGTTAATAACCAATTTCAAAAACAGTGTAATTGAAAATTGTATATAATGGGAGTGTTGCCGATTATTCAAAATACAGGAGTAATTTTTAATTTTTCTTTCGGGCAAGACATTTACATTATTTTATTATGAAATAATAAAATAACATAAATGGGGGCATTTGATACCGAAATTTAGATTTCGGATCGAATGGGCTTTTGAAAAAGACACGTTTTAATTTAATTGCCGGATGTGAGATTTGCGATAAGTGTTAAGTAATAACATACATAGATAATAGAGTAGCAAGTGTTGTAAGGTGAGCAAGATATGAGTAAATAATAGTCGTTAAATTTGTAGAATAAACGCATTATTGGTTTGAAATTAACGAGTCATGACGTCATACCACATAGTTTAAATACACGTTCGAAAGTCAGTTCTACAAACCTTAAAAGTCGCGCGAGATATCTAATAAAATATAAAGTAAACATCGTTTAATCCTAAAAAAAGTAATTATATATTTGAAATTCATAAAAGAACATGTTATAATAGAAAGGGACATTTCTAAATTGCGGGAAAAGGAAATAGCATTTTGGATACGAGGCTTTCTTGGATGACGTCATGACATTCAAATGAACGAACGGTCTTCTTAGCGTGGGTAAGAGAGGAAGAGTCAGTACTCAACCAGAGACCAGTACGGGAGTTCGTGCTGCGCGGATGTGATTGCGATGCCTCTACAGATACAAATATTTTCGGCATAACTCCTGAAAATATTTAAAAAGAAAATAAACAATATATAAAGTTGTTCTTGGGTTGTCCATTACACTTACGCAAACCCGAGATAAAGAGATCTTATGCAGAACTAGCCGGGGCGAGCTACATCGAAGGGCAACGTCACGTCACCAACGACTTCAGCTTCAAATGGCGAGGCAATAACTAGGACACAACGATTTTACAGCTTCATCAAGTACAAATAAACAAGCATTCACTAGCAACCTAAAATTAAACATGAATAAAGAACAGTGCTTCACGGGTGATCAGCCGTGTTAAATTTAAGAAGGTCGAGCTTTCGGCCATTATACTCTCCATGGCCATCTTCAGGACTAAAATGATGGAAAATTCTCCTCAGTTTTAGATATATACTATGGTTAGGTTGTGTTGTCCCAGCCAATGCGCGGGTGGTGGTTTCTGATTGGGCCTGCTGTAGGCTCGGCTGCAGTGTTTTCCTGCGGGTGCGCACTTTGTGCAGTGTTTCTGATGGCTATAGTCCACGCGGAACTTAGTTTGAGTCCGCCCTCTCTGTTGAAATTGTGGGGGTGTAATTTGATGTGGATGGCCTCCTTGATGAGTCTGTCCCAGTAATTTTCTGCGTGTTCTAATATTTTTGTGTCTTGGAAATTTATTTTGTGGACCTGTTCTATGCAATGTTGGGCTGCTGCTGATTTTTCTGGCTGGAGAAGTCTGATGCTCCGTTGATGTTCTTTGCATCTTTCCTCTATCGTGCGTCCTGTTTGACCCACATACACCTTACCACACTCGCAAGGAATCCTGTATATTCCCGGGACCTTAAGCCCAAGTGGGTCTTTCACGGGCCTGAGGAGTTGTCGGATCTTCTTAGGGGGCGTGAAGAAGGTTTTGATATTATGTCTCGCGAGTATACGGGAAACCTTGTTGGAGACAGAGCCGTAGAAAGGTATGTAGGCCTTCTCTTGAGGGCTATCCTTCCCTTGCGTGAGCAGTAGCGGGTTCTTCCTGCTGCGTTCGACTTTCCTACGGGTCTCATTGATGTCCTGGTTGCTATACCCATTCTTGCGTAGGGTATCCTGTAAGTATTGAAGTTCTAGGTGTATGTGGTCCTTGTCTGCTATGTCAAACGCTCGGTGAAACAGAGTGGAAATGATTGTTTTCTTCTGAGAGGGATGATGGTGGCTGGAGGCATCCAAGTATCTGTTGGTGTGTGTGGGCTTCCTGTAGACCGTGTGTCCCAGGCTGCCATCCGGTTTTTTGTACACTAGAACATCCAGGAAGGGAAGGGAGTTGTCGTTCTCCACTTCCATGGTGAATTTGATGTTAGTATGTAGGCTATTGAGATGGTCCAGAAAAAAGCCAAGTTTTTCTGTCCCGTGTGGCCAGATGACGAAAGTGTCGTCGACGTATCTATAGAAAGCTTTTGGTTTGTGTGTAGCGGTGTCCAGTGCGGTGTGTTCAAAGTTTTCCATGAAGAAATTGGCAATGGCCGGTGATAATGGTGAGCCCATGGCCACTCCGTCAGTTTGTTCGTAAAACTGGTCGTTGTAGCAGAAGTAGGTGGACGTGAGAGTGTGTCTGAAGAGTTGTGTTATGTCCTCCGGAACAATTTCAGATACACTCTCACGTTCACCTACTTCTGCTACGACGACCAGTTTTACGAACAAACTGACGGAGTGGCCATGGGCTCACCATTATCACCGGCCATTGCCAATTTCTGCATGGAAAACTTTGAACACACCGCACTGGACACCGCTACACACAAACCAAAAGCTTTCTATAGATACGTCGACGACACTTTCGTCATCTGGCCACACGGGACAGAAAAACTTGGCTTTTTTCTGGACCATCTCAATAGCCTACATACTAACATCAAATTCACCATGGAAGTGGAGAACGACAACTCCCTTCCCTTCCTGGATGTTCTAGTGTACAAAAAACCGGATGGCAGCCTGGGACACACGGTCTACAGGAAGCCCACACACGCCAACAGATACTTGGATGCCTCCAGCCACCATCATCCCTCTCAGAAGAAAACAATCATTTCCACTCTGTTTCACCGAGCGTTTGACATAGCAGACAAGGACCACATACACCTAGAACTTCAAGACTTACAGGATACCCTACGCAAGAATGGGTATAGCAACCAGGACATCAATGAGACCCGTAGGAAAGTCGAACGCAGCAGGAAGAACCCGCTACTGCTCACGCAAGGGAAGGATAGCCCTCAAGAGAAGGCCTACATACCTTTCTACGGCTCTGTCTCCAACAAGGTTTCCCGTATACTCGCGAGACATAATATCAAAACCTTCTTCACGCCCCCTAAGAAGATCCGACAACTCCTCAGGCCCGTGAAAGACCCACTTGGGCTTAAGGTCCCGAGAATATACAGGATTCCTTGCGAGTGTGGTAAGGTGTATGTGGGTCAAACAGGACGCACGATAGAGGAAAGATGCAAAGAACATCAACGGAGCATCAGACTTCTCCAGCCAGAAAAATCAGCAGTAGCCCAACATTGCATAGAACAGGTCCACAAAATAAATTTCCAAGACACAAAAATATTAGAACACGCAGAAAATTACTGGGACAGACTCATCAAGGAGGCCATCCACATCAAATTACACCCCCACAATTTCAACAGAGAGGGCGGACTCAAACTAAGTTCCGCGTGGACTATAGCCATCAGAAACACTGCACAAAGTGCGCACCCGCAGGAAAACACTGCAGCCGAGCCTACAGCAGGCCCAATCAGAAACCACCACCCGCGCATTGGCTGGGACAACACAACCTAACCATAGTATATATCTAAAACTGAGGAGAATTTTCCATCATTTTAGTCCTGAAGATGGCCATGGAGAGTATAATGGCCGAAAGCTCGACCTTCTTAAATTTAACACGGCTGATCACCCGTGAAGCACTGATCTCTAACGTTCGCCGTGAAAGCTTCAAATCTTACATGAATAAAGAAGATTTAATGTGAATGAAAAAATAAAAAAAAGTTTAGATGTTTTCTTGGACTGCAAACTCAAATGGGATTCATGTATAAATCATACATGCACATTAATAAATGCTTATTGTCATCTTCATTCAACATTAACATATGAAACAGAATTCCAGTGTACAATGACATCTAATATGGATAGAATTTTCAAACATTAATAGAAAGCCCTCATGTACACTTTTAGATTAAAAAGCATACAATTTGTAGAGAAGTAAAGTATGTGACCATCACAAAGTTTGAAAAATTACTTGTTTTAACCAGTGATGTATGCTAGAATTGTGCCCTGGCCGAGTGCTTAGACCATTTGCCTCTCAAATTTGCACACCCAAGTAACCGTATGTGGGATTTGTGATGGACAAAATAGTACACAGGTGGGTTTCCTCTGGTTTCCTCCACCATCTGATTCCACCAGTGCTCCATCTTCATTTCATGATCATCATTGTCAGTGCCTGCAGTGCCATATGTAGTAAAAGTGGGAGTTCAATACTACAAAAAGAAAAAAAAAAGAAAAAGGAAGCTAAGCCAACCAGATTTGGACAATAAGGGGTTGTTGATTAAATGTTAACTTAATGAGCAGTGCATTTAAATACATTTTCCATGAAACAAGCTAAACAACAATTACAAAAGTCAAATAAACAGTTTTACCATACCTGTTTATATATACATGTATGCCCTTCTTTACAGGTAAACTGCATTGTCACACTATCAGAAAACAGTTTCTTGTGATGTCTCTTCAATGAAATAAATATGTCTTTTTCCACCAATGGAAGAGCCAAGTTGCTCAGACAGATTGTTCCGTGTATTGCCCATAAATAAGATTTTATCAGCTTCAAGGCAAAAAAACTTCTTTTTGTGCTTGCAGTAGCAGAAGTAAATGTTAAAATCAGTTCACATAGTTTAGAAACTTCAATGTATACCACAAAAGTCCATTTGATTTGAGATAATTTGCAATGGTTTGAACGGACTTGTTAGAAAATTTTTGAGGCTCACTCCCATAGTTCAGTCTGCTGTGTAAGGGGCTTTGGGTTTGATTCCCAGCAGGGGGGATGTAGGAATTTTTCTCCAGCCAAGATGATTCCTTATACTCCACAGTCTGGAAGTATGAATCAGAATGTGAATGAGTGTGTGAATTACAAAAGAAAAGAAAAAGAGTACCTAAAGTTAGCCCACTGTTAAACAAGTAACACCATTGCCGATAGGCAACATGATCCACGGGAAAGGTTGCTGATAAGGCCAGATTTAAATCTTAGTTTAGTTCAGGTTATTAATGCATCTTGGACTTCACAGAAAATCCTTAAGTACAAAGAATGGGTTTCATCTTCACGACAATTTCTCTTTCTAGACTGTACTTTGTCTTCTTCATCAGCAATGTTCATAGTTTATGATCATATTTCTTCAAATCCTATGTTTCTAATTGTTGATCTCTTATGTCTATTCTAAGCTGTGATTAAATGCACTAAATTTGCAACGCCTGGCGTATTTCAGAGCATTTTCTCAGTTGCAAACTACAAGCATGGCCAGCAATAAAGTTTATTTAATTCACATGAACCAATGAGCCACACATACTTATCATACCCAACTGTTTATATTAAAATACCTTTTATAAGGATTCTTATTTTTCTTCTTTCTGCTCACACTGCAAGTGTGGAAGAGCTGCAGCAGGTCTTTCCTGTTTTATTAACACTAACTTATCCTTGTATTTCAGCTGCGAGTATGGTCATTTTGCTAATTGTTTTATTACGTATTGTTCATCCATTTCGAAGAATTACATAGTACTAGCAAGTGTCTTGGTACACTGCACACTATGAAACAAATAATACTAATACAGCTGTTGAAAACCTAACAATCGTAAAGTATTAAAAATAGTGTTCTTCCTAACTCCAAGCTAGTCATGTTCACACGACACATTTCAGAAACGCTCGTGTGAGTATAGTGACACAGGATTTCGAAGCGTTGGCATACTTATTCCTACATTCCCCGCCTTACCCCTCCTTGCTTGTATTGTAATGAAGGCTGCGGCAGCAAGCATCCAAAGCCCGGTTCTCCCTGCTGTTCAATGGCAGAGAACGAGACATATTCCATCTGACATACTAATTCTTCACAAGGGAAACTGGCTATTATTGTAATTATTAGTAATATTACTTATTAATTTCTAGTTTGCTTTAGATATGGACTTTGGTGATAGCTTTGATAGCCCACAATGTATGCCACTGATTTTAACTCATCACCACTAAAATTTTTTCTTAGTTAGAATGCAAGAGTTTGATGCATTGCCTCATATATAGCCTTACAATGGACTTTTGTTTTTTCAGGCTAATTTTGGTTTAGATCCAGCAGATGTTCATATGATAGGTCATAGCCTTGGTGCCCACACTGCAGGATATGCTGGAGAAAGAATAACTGGGCTAGGACGGATTACAGGACTGGACCCAGCAGAGCCATACTTCCAAGGAATGCCCACATTTGTTCGTTTAGACCCCTCGGATGCCAAATTAGTTGATGTTATTCACACAGATGGAAAGTCTATATTTTTGCTTGGTATGTTATGTGAATAGATGTGTTCTTATTAGGATTTTAAATATTAAAAGAGTAAGACTATATGAATATTCAGATGTGAATATAAAAGTAAAAACTGACCTACTGGTTGAACCATTTGTGTTATTAATCAAACTATGTACTTCATTCAATACTGATTGGCACATCCCCTATAACTCATACAAAGCAGCAGTTTGAAATGTGTGTCAATGCTTACATGACAATACACTAACATTGTCTATCGCCACCAGATGGTGTCGCTGCTTATGCTTCCCATAAGTAATTCATTGCAGTAGCATTTGTTCCAGCTTGTGAATGCACTGGAGGGCATTAATAAGATAACCATGGGCACAAGATGTTAGTACCCCTTATGTGGGGAGGCAGCACCAAAGTTAGAGATCCATGCTTCATTGGATATCCAAGTTTAAAGATGGCATGGACTGTGCTGAAAAATGCAAAAGTACTGGGTGTCCAGCAATGGCATGAAACCAAATAGTGCCCAGTGCGTCAAAGACTTGATAATGGAGAACAAGAAAATCCTGTTTGATGAACTAGAGAAGGCAACAGGTCTATCACAGGAACCATCCACACTATCATCCATAAGATTTAAAGTTGAAGATGTGTGTACAATGGGTGCTCCAAACCTGACCTTGCCAGAAACAGAACTGTGTGGAGAAATGCCAACAGTTGGTGCAACAATACAGTGCAGATCCAATGGAGCTATTAGAGTATCTAGTCATCATCAATGAGTCATGATAATTCCATGAGACTCCAGAAAAGAAACACCAGTTTATGGAGTGCTAGCATACTGGAAGCCTTCATCCAAAGAAGTCATGGCTGAGATTATATATGAAATTGTATTTTCACATTAGGAAGGGATAGATCTGGTGGGTAGGCTCCCTCCCAATATGACTATCAATAGTGATCAGTATGGCATCCTTAATAAGTGCTTTCTCATACCACATCTCATCATTGAGTTGTGGCTAAAGTTAAAATAAATATTCCTATAAATTTTAATCTTTCATTAAATTCATAAGAGAATTTATGCAATCCACTTAAGCAACTCTGCCGACACATTCAAAAACACTACCATGGAAAATGAAGCCCTGGTGTTCTTCTCCGTCACAACAATGTCACATGCCAGTCGTCAGACCATTGCCTCAGTGCATGAATTAGGATTTACTGTGTTGACACATCCTCCAAATTCTCTGTATCTGGCTCCTAGTAACTATGTCCTGATTGACCCAATGAAAGAGATCATGTGGTGTAAGAATTTCACCAAGAATGACAAACTTCATGCAGTTGTCCACCAGAGGAGTTGGGATACCTCAAAAGAATGTATTGCTATATAGATACAGAAGCTGTCAGAACAATGGCAAAAGTGCACAGACATTACCGGCAAATACTTGTAATATAACCTGTATTTGCTTGTTCAGTACATGGTTCCTGTGAACATCATCATCATCATCGTCATCGTCGTCGTCATCATCACCGTCGTCATCATCATCATCACGGTTGTTGTTGTTGTTATTATTATTATTATTGTTATTATTATTATTATTATTATTATTATTATTATTATTATTATTATTATTATTATTATTATTATTATTATTATTATTATTATTATTATTATTATTATTATTATTATTATTATTATTATTATTATTATTAATAATAATAATAATAATTGTATTATTATCATCATTATATCATCGTCATATTATTATCATCATCATTATTACCATCATCATCATCATTATTCACTCAATAGTGATACTTGATATACAATTACAGTTATAACCACATTTATTTGCCTCTGTATCAAAGTGTGTAGTGTCCCAGCATCACAATTTTAGCATTGGTACATATTACTTTTTAAATTCACTGCCACTCTGTCCTCTACGTGATCTGCAAGAGGAAATGCATTGAGACCACCTTCAAATATGCCCGGCCACTTCTAATGCCCCATCCATCAGTGAAAAATATTGGAGAGCAAGAGGATTAATGACTTCATTGTCAGAAATCCAGCATTAGCTAACAACAACAACAACAACTTTTTAAATTCAATCTAAAGCTAGAAAAAACTGTTTTGGCTTACCACAATTCATTGTTGCTCAAAACTTTCAGAGTGCCCTCATAGCACTCTGGAAGCATTGGAAGAACATGCTGTTTTATATTTAAATCATTGTGTATTGCAGGGTATGGAATGCGACAACCATGTGGCCATGTTGATTTTTATCCAAATAATGGCAAAGAGCAGCCAGGCTGTGACCTTACAGAGACACCATTACCTCTAACATTAATCCGTGAAGGCATCGAGGAAGCTAGCAGAGTACTTGTAGCTTGTAATCATATTCGTGCTATTAAGCTCTTCATTGATTCTATCAATTCAAAATGCCCGTATGTGGCACATCGCTGTGATTCTTATCAACACTTTCTACAGGTGAGTCAAGGGATACCTACATTCAACTTTAATTGTACTATTACAACTTTCTTAGTTTTCAAATATTCCATTATTATTAATATCAGCAAATTAAAATTAAAGGAAAAGATACTATGAATTTCTCTCTCACAAATTAGATTAGAATGGATTGTGTTCAATGAATTCACAAGTAGCCATCAAGGCCTGTGAACATTGAACATGACAATGGAAATGTACAGTATAGCATAAAAAACACATTATATATGAGCAATATGAGAAAAAAAGAAAAAAGGAAATAAAGTAGGGATAATTCAGAAACAAAATCATACGTTATCTTCCCTGTAGTTATAAGACTAATATAATGTGTATTTACGAATAAAAATTTACCTTTGTTTTAAACCTTCATTATGCCTTTCCTGTTACTTTGCATTACTTTGTTATATAATTAGCAATGCATGGCATCTATTGTCAGTTGTTTTCAATACACATAAACTTAAGTAGCTATCAAACAGGCATCAAATGTAATTGACAATGATTTGTCACCAAAACAGCTAGAAACTATTTACAAAGCTACATAAGCATTAACAAGATAATATGTCATGCAGATAATCTTGTACAGAATAAAATTATGTTGAGCGTAGGTACTCTTTAGCAACAATTATAAAAGCATTGAACTTGTTAACTTTTTCCTTAAGATCGTTAGGAAGGGCATTAGGTACATATTTTTATAATTTCATAGTATACCTTTCTGGAAGCAAAAAATTTTTGCACTGGGATGATAGATGCTGCTCTTTTGTCTAGTGTTTATCTCATGAATTTCATTTTTTGTTATAAATGTGGCTCGACTGAATATAAAAAACTGTAGGATCTAGAAATATACATGCAGGGTAAGGTTAATGTCTCCACACTTCTTAAAAGATCTGCTTGGGTATCTGCTATGGATGTTGGAAATAATTCTTATAACCTTCTTTTGCATGAGGAATGTTTGTTTACTCTCTACTGAATTGCCCCAAAATAAAATGCCATATTCCGTGATACAGTTAAAATATCAAAACATTTCCTTACAAGCGAAATTTTTGTTTCTTTTTGTCAGAACCACCTTTGATAATAATCTGAGAAACAGCTACAGTTTTAATTTGATTAAAGATAAAGTTTATTCCTCTTGCTTCCAAATCCATCAGAAGGTTTTATTTGAATGTAGCTGACAAAGGAAACCAAATATAAACTTGTGAACTTCCCTGCTGTTCATTTGACAGAGCTGTTCTATTACTATTGTATAAACATAGTATAGTCAAGTATGGCAGCTGTATGAGAGAGTAGTAATCATAATTAAAATTGAAAAGGAAAGAATTACCTGTTTATGGATTTACTGCTGCCAATGTAGAAACTAACAGACTAGAAAAATATTGGAAAAAAAAAAAAAGAAAAATAAGAAAAGAAAATACATTTGGATATTTAGAATACTGAAAACCTAGTGCTCAGTTTTAAAATGTTGTGGCCTTGGGCTCTGCACTTGGCAGGGAATAGACGGGTTCCTTCGTGACACATGCCATGTCAGTAAGCAAGCAAATACGTTTAAGACCAGGCCTACCTCACATGACTGCTGTGTGTATCTGACTGTAACAATGGAAGCAGCAGAAACAAAAATGGTTCAAGAATATCTTCCTTTCATAGAAGTTTGAAAATAGTGTTGTGTTGTTCAGTGTTATTAACTCACCTATTAAATTAAATGGGTCAAGAATGAGAGGTAGAACTGGAACTTAAAAATTCAATGTCTCTCAAACTTTGCCCACACACGCTTGTGTGTTTAAAAACACCAACAGTAAGTTTGTTGGCATAAATAAATAATGGGTCAAGAATGTTCACCATAATCCTAGCTGAGTCATCACAGTGCATGTGTGTGGAGAGTTTCTCAAAAGATCCATGTAACGTCATCTCCAGTATAAAAGGAGGCCAGAGAAGAACAAGAGTCAGTCGGTCAGTCAATTAATTTAGTTTTAGAGTTAGAGCTACAGTCGTAAGTCAGTAAGTGTGTCTACTGTGCATGTGCATGACGTCCCGGAAGACACTTTGGTTGGCACAAGTGATTTTAATGTTGTAATAGGTGTATGAGAGACAGTGAAAGTGAAGAAAGACACTGGAAAGAGTTAGTAAGGTTATGAGAAGAACAGTTATGAGTTGTGAAAGACTGTGGACTGTGTTAATAACAAGGACAAAACTGTTTATTTGTGGTAAAATTTTAGAAGACAATAAAGCAATAGAAAAATAATGGGACTTTCATTTGTTGCAATGCTGTAGAAACAAATTTGCCCCTAATGTAAAAGCATTAAATAAAATTACTAAATCTGAATTTATTTATTATTTCCTCTTAAGATTGTTAATTTATATTTGCTTCCATGGCTGTTCCTGAAGAAAATTATCATCTGTTGGTGGCTCAATGAACACAAGGATCTAGATGCTATTTTAAAATTCAAAGCTTGAAGTTTCAAGGGCATATCTCTTCTTAGTGCTGTTAATTTGTTATTGCTGCAGATTTAGAACCCAGGTCATGTCTGTCTTCCATAAAATGAGAAGTGGTATTGCTGAAGCTGAGGTAGCTATACCTTAGGTTGAGCTGTATAATGCTCAGCAAGCCTCAACACGTTTTATAGTGGAGTACTCAAAATTTGTAATGTATATCATTTTTCCACTTACCATTACGATCACTGATATTAATAGTTCATTAAAATATCATAATTACATTATCACCATCATCAGCATCATCATTATCACAATATTTAGTTAATGATCCATTACAAGGAATGACTGAAGCACCTATTTCAACACTTTCTGGAATTAACACATAAAATGAAAGTATCTAAATAATAACAGACGTGGCTACAGTATGTCAATTATGCATATTAAGGAATTTGCTATAATTTTATTTTTTTATAATATACAAATTTATATCCATTTAACAATTAAAATCATATTCTTCCACAGTATGAATTCAAATAAATTCTTCCTTCCTATGACATAGCTCCCCAATCACATTATAAAGTGGGTCTTTGTTCTTTGTTGATCTAAATTAATTAATCTTTCTGCTCTTTGGGTACCTCCTTCTTAACTATTGTTTTAAGAAACACTGGACATCTTACTTAAAACAAAGTAAAATTTGTTCAGTCTTCATCTCTTATGAAGTGATATTTAGTGAGCAGAATCTAAATTGTAATAAATTATAACTATTTTTTTTTAAATTTAAAAGTTAGTATAAAACTATGAAAATAATAAAAAGGAAATTCTTGAGGTGCCCATCACAAGCTTTGAACACCATCAATATGTAATCCTAAAAATAAGCTATTACTGCTAATTCCAATTTTGCTTGAGTACATACCACTCATGTTGCAGTGATGTAAAATATCACTTCAGATGAATTCATTTAATTTTGTTGCAGCACAGAAAGTTGTTGTTGTTGTTGTTTTCTAGTGCCTTGCATCTGGCAATGAAGCCCTTAGCATTCGTGCTTTCCAATACTTTTGAACTGTAGTTTCTTCTGATCTTAATGCTTCACAGGTCTTCAAGTGTTCTTCATTCATTTCTGCTGGATCGTTACACAGGACACATATTGGTGAGGCTGAGATACCTATTCTGTAGAGATGACTTGCCAAGCAGTCATGATTTGTCAATAGTCGGAAGGCTGCAACAGCTGTTTTCCTTGGTCTCTGGGGGATTATATCTGGATTGGAAAGTAGTGTAATCCATTTTTTATCTTTGGCATTTCTTTCTATTTCTTGTAGGTATGAATGACAAAAATTTTTAATGATCAAGCGTTTTATTGAGGAATATGAGAAATTGAATTTAGACTTTTGTTTTATTGTTGTGCCTTTCTTTGCAAGTGAGTCTGCAGTTTCGTTCCCCATGACTCCACAGTGTGCTGGAATCCATTGGAGATGAACAGTCTTATTAACTTTTTGGAGTTGTGTTAACATTTTGTAGCATTCTCTAATTTTTGTTGACTTCTTTGTAGTATTTGAACATATTCCCTGAATTGCAGCTTTAGAATCTGAAAGAATTACTGCCTTGTTAAATTTATTTAAGGGAAGATTTAATAATTGTCAGAGAGCAATGTATATAGCCTCTATTTCTCCATCATAATTTGTTGTGTCTCTGCCAACAGAATGATAAAAGGAAAAATGTGAACATGTAACTCCAGCTCCAGTAAGGTTTTCCTTCGAGGATCCATCAGTATATATGTGCAGCCATTCTTCTGTGGGATACCTAGTATTGATTGTTTCCAGAGCTAGAAATTTTTGTATTTCTTTTGGTGTGTCTGATTTACTAATTTCCTCTATTAATTCCAAATTGAAAGTAGGTTGCAATAATTCCAATGGATTTTCTCTTATAAGTAGATTTTCTCTGGTGTTAGGAATGTTCAATTTGGATTTAATCTGTGTTACCTTTTCTAGGAAACTACTATGAGTTTTAAGGATTGAAGGGGGGAGGTTCTCTTCTGTCCATTTAGAGTTTGGCAGTCATTACATTTTCTCGTGTTGGAGCAATGCTTGTTCTTTTATTTTTGTTGTTATTGATGGGGTCCGTGTTAAGGCAACCATGGCATCAATAGGTGTGGATTTAACTGCTCCAGTGATTAAGCAAAGAGCCTGATTTTGTATTTGTTCAAGTTTATTGATGTTAGCATTTGCTGCTGTTATTAAAGCTTCAGAACAGTACAAGAGGTTTGGTTTAATATACATTTTGTATGTTGTGTTAAGGACTCTCCTTGAGCAGCCCCATTTAGCACCAGCTAACCTTTTCAGGATTTGCAATTTCTTTTCAACCTTTTCTGAGATGTTTGTTATATGTTTTTTCCAACTTAGCTTTCTGTCAAAAGTGATGCCTAAGTATTTGGCATCATCAACTGCTTTGAGTGGTTTACCATTATAATTTATGCTAATATTAACTGGTTTGTATTTTAGTGTAAATAATTCATAATTTGTTTTTTCCACATTGATAGTCATGAGGTTTTTGGAGCTCCATTCATGTACTTTGTTTAGGGCTGTTTCTATTCTGTCTTTAATTAATTCAGGTTTTTTTGAAGAGCCTGAAGTCCAAATGACTACATCGTCAGCAAATAAAGCAATTTTGGTTGCTAAAGTTTTTATTATTGATGGAAGGTCATTTATATATATGTTAAAGAGTGTTGTGCTCAGAACAGCACCTTGTGGAAGTCCTCGGTGTGTTTGTTTATATTTGGAAATGTATGTATTATATTTTGTGGCACAAAATCTTTGTGAAATAAACTGAGTTATCCACTTAAGCATGTTACTTTTCACACCTATTGATTGCAACTTCTCAACTAATTTATTTCTCCAGACTGAGTCATATGCTGATTTAAAATCAATGAATACTGCCAAGGTATCCTCCTTTCTATTGAAAGCTTCCTTGATGTCTTGGCTTAGTAGGAGTACATTTTCACTTGTACTATGATTCTGTTTGAAGCCGGTCTGTGAACTATTAATTAAGTTGTAATATTCTAGGAACCAGTTAAGTCTAGATGTCACCATTCTTTCCATCACTTTTGCAATAACACTGGTCAAAGATATTGGTCTGAAACTATTAATATTGTTTGGGGGTTTGTTTTTCTTTAAAATCGGGATGATAATGGCTTTTTTCCAGTCAGAAGGTACAGTCATTCTCCAGCACAGAAAGTGGCTTGAAGTAAATAAGAGAAATAAGGGGAAAAAGTGTATGATACTGCATCTGATAAAGATTAAGGACTTTTCAACTCAAAAAAAGTATTTGGTTTATCTTCAGTTTGAACAATCATGGTGTAATGTTAAGTTGTTATTAGCTAATGCTGGATTTCTGACAATGAAGTCATTAATCCTCTTGCTCTCCAGAAATGTAATGTTAAGTAGGCAGTATTAAAAGCTATTAACACTAAAGACTAGAAATCTGAAAATTGTTGTAATATTTTTCAGGGTCGCTGTTTTATTTGCCAAGGAAGTAATGGCAGCGAATGTGCTATTATGGGCCTAAGAGCAGATGAAAGTTTATACAATTCTATTGATTCTGGTGAAATAGTTCCTGGGGGAAAATATTTCATTTCTACAGGAAAGGATTTCCCCTACTGTCGTAAGTAACACTTAGAATATACACAGAGCAAAACTAAGAATTGATATGAAGGCACAAATATTTTGGTATATACAAAATAAAGTAGTTAAATATTTTTACAAAGAAGAAATTACCAACAATATACGAGGGCATTTCAAAAGTAAGTTGCACTATTTTTTTAAATCTGTGCGGTAGGAGGAAAACGTCCGAAAGTCCCAGGGAATATAGGTATGGGTACAGTAGCAGTAGTGTAAAATTCCTAGCATACCCGTCACACTTGGATTGGGGAATTGGAAACACGAATAACTATTTCTGCAGCACGACAAGGAGTGGCACTAGTGGCACTGCTAGATCCGTACAAAAATCTGATTGGCTGATTCAAGTTTTGACGTTTTGTAACAAAAATAAATGTTTGGTGTTTTGGAAGCATGAGCCATCTAGATATCGTTGACGAGGTTCATGAACTCACGGAGACTGATCGGCGCCTTAGACTTGTTGTAGTGTTTAACGCCCACTTTTACTACTATGGCACCACAGGCGGTGACACTGATGATACATGGAATGAAGATGGAGCATCGGTGGAATGAGATGGCGTGGGAAACCGGAGCACCCGGAGAAAACCTGCCCTGACGCCGCTTCGTCCACCACGAATATCACATGCGGGTCCCTGGGATCAAACCCAGGCCGCCTAGGTGGTAGGCGAGCGTGCTAACCGCTCGGCCACGGCGCCACCGCCTTAGACTTGATGCAGTTTTGTTTGAAATAAGCCATGTATCACTTCACAGGATTATTTCTGAGGATCTGTGCCTATCGAAAGTGTGTGCAAGATGGGTTCCTTGTGTGCTTTCAGAACAACACAAGGGGCTGAGAGTTGATGCTGCATTGCAATTTTTAAAATTTTTTGAGGATGATGGAGATAGTTTATTCGACAGAATAGTGACCAGGGACGAAACATGGATCCATCACTGGACACCCGAACCCAAAAGACAGAGTATGGTGTGGAAACAAAAGGATGAGACAACACCAAAAAAGGCAAAAGTTTTTGTATCGGCTGGCAAGATCATGGCAATGATATTCTGGGATTCAAAGGGAGCACTGTTAATCGATTACTTGCCCCATGGGACCATGATGACAGTTGCTTGCTATTGTGAGGTGCTGAGAAAACCCAGAAGGGCCATACAAAACAAAAGGAGGGGAAAGTTGAGCAAACAGTTTTTCTGTTCCACAATAACGCTTGCCCACATGCTGCTCGTGAAACTCAAGCCCTGTTTGAGCAGTTTTGATGGGACGTTTTCGCTCATCCATCTTATTCACCTGACCTTGCACCAAGTAATTACCATCTGTTTCCGGAGCTGCAGCAACATCTTGGGGGAAGATGCTTCGTAAATGACGAGGAACTGATACAAGAAGTGCAAAGATGACTATCCAGTTTGGCAAGAGAGTGGTTTGCAATTGGGTTAAAAAACTGTTATCACGGTGTCAAAAATGTATTGAGGTTCAAGAAAATATGTGGAAAAATAGGTACTGAATGTCACTTTCAAAATATACCCTTTTTAAAATATTTAAATGTTTTATTATTTTTTAAAAGAATAGCGTGACTTACTTTTGAGACACTCCTCATACAATCTATTTTTAGGACTATTTTTTAAATTTGCTTGGAATATATATTTCTTTATTCCTCTTAACTTATATGAAGTGATATAAACAGTGAAATGAATAAAAAGTAAGTTAAGTGAAATTAAAGTGTCTATAGGTTGAGTCAAATACTTCTACAATTCATGTATTTCCTTTTTAGGCCATCACTACATGGTTACCGTGGAATTGGCTAAACCTCCACGTGCTGAAGACTGGGTGCAGGGATTTATGAGAGTTTCTCTGCACAGTGATACTGGCGTTATTAGAAACCTAGATCTCACACCAAGGTAAATTATATAGTTACTATATAAGATAAAATGAGAAATGGAAAAATTCAATGCCACAGCCAAGATTTGAACCTTGTGTCTTCAGCTCTACATGCAGCTACTCTTAACCACTGAACTCTCATGACAACATGCCAACTTAGCCTTAAATTCTTCATTTGATTTGCGTTTTCCCAGTAGACCACAAGGAAACCTTGTATTTGATACACTTATCCCAATGGCAACTCACCATCGTAAGTACTTAGGTTCCAAGCTTTAAAATTTTTAATTAATAGTTTCCATAATATATCAAGCCAATCAATGATAATTTATTGTTCTAACATACACAAAACATGTGTAGGTAAACTTAGTGAGGTACAATTAGAAATAAAAAAGAGTAGAAGATCTGTGGTTCAGATCTCGGCTATGGCATTGAATTTTTCATTTCTGATTCTACCCTATAAAGTGTACCTATATGTACTTTGTGTGTGCTAGAACAATCATTTATCATTGATTGGCCTGATATATGGATGCTATAGATACAGTTACTACTTTCTGCATGTATAAAACAGAAATGCAAATCACATCTCACTTACAAGTGCTGTCGCAAAAGTACCTGATGTAGCAAACAAAGCATAAACTTTTGGGAAAAAACATTTTCATTTCTCTACATAGTCTTCTTTCAGCTCAATACACTTTTCCCAGTGATATTCAATAACTTTGATACCCTGTTTATAGTGAGAACCATGAGCTCTACAAAATGAGCTCTTCATTGTTGGAAAATCTTTTATCACCAAGCTATTTCTTCTTTTTAGAAACAGGAAATAATCAGAGGGGTTAAATGTGGTGAATAGGGTGGATGAGAAAGAAATTCGAACTTTAACTCATTGATTATGGCCATAGTGACTACGAATGTGTGAATTGGTGCATTGTTTTGATGAAACAAGTTTCTTTTTTGCTAAATGCAGCCACTTTCTCTTGATTTCATTACTCAAATGCTGCAACAAGTTTGCATAATACTCGCCATTGATTGCTTTTCCTTTTGAAAAATATCCCACGTGCATCTGAAAGAATTGATGCCATGACCTTGTCCAGAGATGAAACTGTCTTTGCCTTCTTTGGAGCCAATCCTCCCCTTACAATCCACTGTTTCAACTGTACCTTCATCTGAGGTATGAAATGATGGACCCATGTTTCATCAATGATTATGAATCTATGCAAAAAGTCAGCTTTATTGCTGGGAAACATCACCAAACACTTGACTGAAGCATCCTCACAACAGTGTTTTTGTTCCATTGTGAGCAAACATGGTACCCATCTTGTGCACAGCTTTCTCGTGTCCAAATTTTCAGTCAGTATGTGATGTAAGACACTTTTTGAAATGCCTGCAATGTCTGCTAATTTGCACACTTTCAATCAACAGTCATCCAATATCTTTTTGTGGATTTTCTTTAGAATTTCTGGCCTGGTCACCATATTTGGTTGACCACTGTGATGTTCATCTTGGCATCTTGTATGACCTACCATCCAATATTTTACTGTTGTAAACAAAGGACCAGACTCCATTGATTAGAATCTAGCTCAGTTTTAATATTACAAAGCAATCACAGATTTTGGCAGTGGCGGCTTCTCAGAGGAGGGAAGGGAGGAACATCTTCCTCAAGTTTTTTGTGAATGTATAAATGCTGTATTAATCTTCAAATTCAAGCAATATTGAATCAATTTTGAATTTGAAGCTATTATATTAAGGTATGCTGATTTATACTTCGCACGGTTTATACCACGTGATACCTTACGAGTGTCCGCACAGCGGAGGAAACTAATCTCTTTCCTCTACTCCCATAGTAAATGTGCATAGACCATAGCGCTACAGCAGCCAGAGAGAGAAACAGATTTTTAATGCAGCTTATGTACAGCTGAGGATGAGTTCCTCCTCTCAAACTGCGCCGGCGCTAAGTCCCTGAAGGCTGGAGTGTTGTGAATAATTCCTCTCTGAGGCGCGAGATTGGAACCGGCAAAGGTATTAATACTATTGCTGCCATCTAGTGATTTTATTTTCAACCAGATCTATTAACAGGTCTTTTCCCTTCACGGATATATTGATCATTGTGCATCGTAAACCTTTCAGTCTCGTATTTTGTTGCTGCTCATTTTTCAGTAATGTTGTTGTTGTTGTTTTCTAGTGCCTTGCATCTGGCAATGAAGCCCTTAGCATTCGTGCTTTCCAATACTTTTGAACTGTAGTTTCTTCTGATCTTAATGCTTCACAGGTCTTCAAGTGTTCTTCATTCATTTCTGCTGGATCGTTACACAGGACACATATTGGTGAGGCTGAGATACCTAATCTGTAGAGATGACTTGCTAAGCAGTCATGATTTGTCAATAGTCGAAAGGCTGCAACAGCTGTTTTCCTTGGTCTCTGGGGGATTATATCTGGATTGGAAAGTAGTGTAATCCATTTTTTATCTTTGGCATTTGTTTCTATTTCTTGTAGATATGAATGACAAAAATTTTTAATGATCAAGCGTTTTATTGAGGAATATGAGAAATTGAATTTAGATTTTTGTTTTATTGTTGTGCCTTTCTTTGTAAGTGAGTCTGCAGCTTCGTTCCCCATGACTCCACAGTGTGCTGGAATCCATTGGAGATGAACAGTCTTATTAACTTTTTGGAGTTGTGTTAACATTTTGTAGCATTCTCTAATTTTTGTTGACTTCTTTGTAGTATTTGAACATATTCCCTGAATTGCAGCTTTAGAATCTGAAAGAATTACTGCCTTGTTAAATTTATTTAAGGGAAGATTTAATAATTGTCAGAGAGCAATGTATATAGCCTCTATTTCTCCATCATAATTTGTTGTGTCTCTACCAACAGAATGATAAAAGGAAAAATGTGAACACGTAACTCCAGCTCCAGTAAGGTTTTCCTTCGAGGATCCATCAGTATATATGTGCAGCCATTCTTCTGTGGGATACCTAGTATTGATTGTTTCCAGAGCTAGAAATTTTTGTATTTCTTTTGGTGTGTCTGATTTACTAATTTCCTCTATTAATTCCAAATTGAAGGTAAGTTGCAATAATTCCAATGGATTTTCTCTTATAAGTAGATTTTCTCTGGTGTTAGGAATGTTCAATTTGGATTTAATCTGTGTTACCTTTTCTAGGAAAGTACTATGAGTTTTAAGGATTGAAGGGGGGAGGTTCTCTTCTGTCCATTTAGAGTTTGGCAGTCGTAACATTTTCTCGTGTTGGAGCAATGCTTGTTCTTTTATTTTTGTTGTTATTGATGGGGTCCGTGTTAAGGCAAGCATGGCATCAATAGGTGTGGATTTAACTGCTCCAGTGATTAGGCGAAGAGCCTGATTTTGTAATTGTTCAAGTTTATTGATGTTAGCATTTGCTGCTGTTATTAAAGCTTCAGAACAGTACAAGAGGTTTGGTTTAATATACATTTTGTATGTTGTGTTAAGGACTCTCCTTGAGCAGCCCCATTTAGCACCAGCTAACCTTTTCAGGATTTGCAATTTCTATTCAACCTTTTCTGAGATGTTTGTTATATGTTTTTTCCAACTTAGCTTTCTGTCAAAAGTGATGCCTAAGTATTTGGCATCATCAACTGCTTTGAGTGGTTTACCATTATAATTTATGCTAATATTAACTGGTTTGTATTTTAGTGTAAATAATTCATAATTTGTTTTTTCCACATTGATAGTCATGAGGTTTTTGGAGCTCCATTCATGTACTTTGTTTAGGGCTGTTTCTATTCTGTCTTTAATTAATTCAGGTTTTTTTGAAGAGCCTGAAGTCCAAATGACTACATCGTCAGCAAATAAAGCAATTTTGGTTGCTAAAGTTTTTATTATTGATGGAAGGTCATTTATATATATGTTAAAGAGTGTTGTGCTCAGAACAGCACCTTGTGGAAGTCCTCGGTGTGTTTGTTTATATTTGGAAATGTATGTATTATATTTTGTGGCACAAAATCTTTGTGAAATAAACTGAGTTATCCACTTAAGCATGTTACTTTTCACACCTATTGATTGCAACTTCTCAACTAATTTATTTCTCCAGACTGAGTCATATGCTGATTTAAAATCAATGAATACTGCCAAGGTATCCTCCTTTCTATTGAAAGCTTCCTTGATGTCTTGGCTTAGTAGGAGTACATTTTCACTTGTACTATGATTCTGTCTGAAGCCGGTCTGTGAACTATTAATTAAGTTGTAATATTCTAGGAACCAGTTAAGTCTAGATGCCACCATTCTTTCCATCACTTTTGCAATAACACTGGTCAAAGATATTGGTCTGAAACTATTAATATTGTTTGAGGGTTTGTTTTTCTTTAAAATCGGGATGATAATGGCTTTTTTCCAGTCGGAAGGTACAGTCATTCTCCAACACGTGTTATACAGTTTAAGTAGGATTTCTTTTCCTTTCCTGCCAAGGTGTTTAATAAACTCTGGGTGGATCTTGTCAGGTCCAGGAGATTTTTTGTTCTGTAATTGTTCTATAGCTAAATCCAGTTCTGTTTCATTAAAATCCTGAATAAAAATATCATTTCATATACCTTTTGGCTTACTAGTTTCTCTGATAGTTTTTTGGATAGCCTTATCTTGTTTTTTATACGCTTGGGGTATTCTTTGTGACTGAGCATAAAACTTGTTAAGGGATTCTGCTATTTCCCTATCTGTAGTTAAGCTTTTGTTATTATATTTTAATGGTTCAGTTGTATTTTTTGATAATTTTGTTTTATTAAGGAATTTGTATATTTTATTTCCATCTTTCCTATAGTCCATATGTTCTACAAAATTTGTGAAACTGGCCCTTTTTGCTGTAATTAATTCTTTCTTAAAAATGGCTGCTTTTCTTCTCCAATTTTGTACATCTTCTGGACACTTGGTTCTTTCGGCTTTGACTCTTGCTATATTTCTTTCGTGTTTTAACTTAGATAAAGATGGAGACCAAAAGTAGCTATATTTCTTTAACTTTCCTTTGGGGATATGTGTTTTGGCTGCTGTCAATAATATTTCACAAATTTTTTTATTCATTTCATCTGTTGACTTGAACTCTGATTCTAACAGTATATTACACTTCCCTTCTATCTCATTTTGGAAACTGGACCAATCTGCTTTTTTAAAATTCCAAGAAGTTTTAACTTTTGGTTTGTTACTTTTATTTATTAGACCTCTTATGGAGTTTATGGTGATTCTGTGGCCTGAACCTGGGTCTTCTATTATTTCTCTTTTTGTATTGTCAATTATGTCAGATGACACCATCAGAAGGTCAGGATTTGTACCCGAACCATTATAATGAAGGTAAGTGGGTGGATCATTTGGATTAAATATTAATTCCATTGTTGACGAGTTTAATAGGTCTTCTATGACTCTTCCTGCTGAATTTATATCTCTATAGCCCCACCTAGGGGAGTGTGCATTAAAATCACCTATTAAAATACTTTTGGGTTCTATGGGAATAGAATTTAGATCTAGTGTATTGTCTGGAGGATTGTAGATACTGTAAATTCTATAGTGGTAGTTACTTTTCCATACTTCAATTTTAACTATTTCTGATTTATCTTGTTCTTCCATTGTTTTTTGGATTTGGATAGTAGCTTTCATATTTCTTTTAATTCCTGTAAGAATACCACTTGCTATTTGACGAGCCTTTGGAAGTATATGTGTAGTGTACTGATCCATTTCAAAGTATATTTCCTGTTCTTGTGATATATTGGCTTCTTGTACTGTGAAGACATCTATATCTTGGTCTTTTAATATTTTCATTAGCTCTTGTTTTTTAGGCTGGAACATGCCTCCTGCATTCCATTGTAGAATTCTTAAAGTATTGGAATTGTTGTGATGAAATTTGCCTAAAGATGTCCCCACCCGGAGATCCGATTGGGGGACAGAGTAATGTTCTACTGTGTTTCTTCCAACGCGCGAGTAAGACGGTGAAGTTTTGCTTTCTTAAGTTGTTGTTATAACATTGAACAATGACTGACAGTGAAAGTTTTCAGAGAATTTAAAAGATCCTCATTACAGAAACAAATAATTGTTATACAGAAGGAATGACCTACCCCACCATTGCCTGGACTCATGTGTGCTACTAGCAAAGGCGGGAAGTTGAACTTCTCCATAACTTGGTATGAAAAAGCCAATTGGCTAACAGGTTGTGAAAAAAGGCAAATTCTCTTGTGTTATCCTTGTGTTTTGTTCTCCAACTCGAAGGATGTTTGGACCTTTGGTGGATTCAGTGATATTAAGAATCTGGGCCGAGGAATTCAGAGGCATGAAAAGTCTTGAGAGCATCTCGACAATGCACTAAAATTAACAATCTTCGGTAAAAGTGAATATTGCATATATCTAGCGTTAAGTGAAGCAGCTAGGATTTCTCGCACCAAACACAATGAACAAGTGAAGCAAAATCGACACGTATTATTAAGTTTAGTGGATATCGTGTGTCTGTTAGGATGGCCAGAACTACCTTTTAGAGGACACGATGTAAGTGAATTATCATCAAACCAAGGGAACTACCGCGAGCTTTTCAGGTTATTGATGAAACGCGATGAAGTACTTCAGACACATTTAAATAATTCTAAAGCATTCATCGGCTTGTCAAAAACCATTCAAAATGATTTAATTGAATCTGTCACAGGCCTTGTAAGGAAAGAAATAGAGGATGAAATTCATAAAGCTGCCTTCTTTGCAGTGGAGGCTGATGAAACTTCAGACGTGTCTCTCACAGAGCAGTGCTCAATAATTTTAAGATATGTAGATCCATGTGGCTTCATTGAAGAATGATTTTTTGGTTTCCACAGTGTTAGTGGAGGTAGAACAGCCAATGCCCTATACAAATTACTGAATCAGCAGTTAGAGCCGTTGAATTATGATAGAAAACTTGTTGCGCAGTCTTATGATGGCACTGCTGTTATGGCCGGAGAATTAATCAGCTTGCAGACGAAGATCAAGCAGAAAGTTGTTGTTGTTTTCTAGTGCCTTGCATCTGGCAATGAAGCCATTAGCATTCGTGCTTTCCAATACTTTTGAACTGTAGTTTCTTCTGATCTTAATGCTTCACAAGTCTTCAAGTGGTCTTCGTTCATTTCTGCTGGATCGTTACACAGGACACATATTGGTGAGGCTATATTCTTAAAGTATTGGAATTGTTGTGATGAAATTTGCCTAAAGATGTCCCCACCCGGAGATCCGATTGGGGACAGTTTTAACTCCGGAATGTTTATCTTTAGGACTCATACTCATGTATGTGGCTTTCATGTAACTGTTTTCTTAACGGGCACCAGTTTTACAATGTGGCAGTTACATCACCCGACTTAAACCCCCATTTTGTAAGGGGGACCACACCTATCGTTGGTCAACGGGTCCATCGGACCTAGCCGGGAGGACTAAATAGATGATATTTAGATCCACCGACCTTCCCCTCATGTGCCTCTGAGGGACGCTGTTGTGCTGTGATAGGCCAGCACATATGTAAATGACATTTCCTCCATTTTAGATGAAACAGTTATACCGCTGTGATTCGGTCCCCAGAGCCTCATCTGTTAAAAGCAGGGTGCACCATGGGCAGGATGAGGATGGGAATTGGGTAGGAGAGGCTATAGGAGGCGCATCACTACCCCTTACTACCCCAGAAAGTAAAGCAGGCATTATTTGTACACTGTCATGCACACAGGCTTAATCTTGTGCTATCACATAACTGTGGCAGCATTGCTCAGTGCAGGGTCTTCTTTGCTAGTATCAGTGGTTTGCCCGCATTTTTTCATCAATTCTCAAAACGAATGGAGGCTGTTACCAATATGACCAAACTTCGACTGCCTAAAGATGCTCAAACCATCTTGGAACTTCAAATCTCGTTTGGAAGAATCTGTAAAATTGCTCAGGGAAGGTTTTCTGGCAAAGTTTTCCGAAATGCTGGAAGAACCAAAATCTGGGATGATGCTACAATTAGAGAAGCAAATGGCTACATTCGTCTATTGGAAGACTTTGAATTCAACTTCTTGCTTTTGGTTTTCAGTGATTTTTGAAAAATGACATTCTTTTCGATATACTCCAGCTTAAAATCAATGATATTGATTTCTGCTGTAGGTGAGTTCTTAAAATGGTTCATTTCCTGCATAAATCTATAAACGACGCAGCCTATAATGAACACTTGAAATCGGCTGCTAATGAAACTGGGGACGAGTTTCCTAAAATTAAGAAAAGGCACCTTGCAGCTGTTGATCTCAAAACTCATTTCTGCCAGTTGTGTTTCAACATAATTGATACGCTAGCAATGCAGATGGAAGTCAGGTTTGAAGATTTGAAGAAATTATTATTTATTAATTTGCTCGATGTTTCGAAATTTGAACACTTTTCCAAGACGTCCCAGATGTTGAATTTTCACCCTTATGGAACTGTTTCCCCAAACAATTTGATAGTGAGTTGCTTAAAAATGAACTTGTGGTGTTTTACAACCGTGATTTGCAGCATAACTGTATCAAAATCCAGGAGTTAACAGTTCTCTTCGTTAAGGAAGGCATTCATAAATGTCTTCCCAATGTCTACAAATTGACATACTTAATTGCTACGATACCTGTGTCGACAGCAAGTGTTGAAAGAAGCTTTTCTACACTGAAAAGAATAAAAACTTCCTGTAGAAACACTATGGGTCAAGACAGACCATGTTCTCTTGCTCTCATGTCTATCGAAAAAGACTTGGTGCAGCTGGAAAAAGATCCAAAATGGCATGATAGAGTAATGGAAGATTTTGCGACAGTGAAACAGCGAAGGGCAGAGTTCTTCTATCAATAATGCATGCCATTTTTGCATGAATTATTATTTAAGGTTTCATAATTTTATGCAGTTAAATTCTTTCCTCCTCTAAACAAATGTGCACGAGCCGCCACTGGATTTTGGTTCAAAATGTGAATGAATACGTGTGCAAGAAAAAATTACACAAGGGACCCATATCAGAAACTGCAAAGATATTAAAAGTAAGCAGACCTACCATTAGGAAGATTGTTAAGAGTGGTCCAAAAACTCCACAGAAACTGGGAAATAAGCAAAAACAGTTCTCAAAAATTGATGACTGACTGCCATGTTATTCATAATGAAATTTACAAGTGCTTTAAGAAAGGAGAGCCACCAATGGTCACAGAACTATTGAATATTCTGAAAACCTTGATTGACTTCACCTATCAGGCTACAACATTAAGAGGAATTGTGAAAAAGCTTGGTTTTCATTTTTGCACATAAAGTTCTAGGGCATAATAATGTAATCACTAAGAATTGTTGTTTGGAGATACAATTACCTATAAAGACTAAACCTGTTGTGTTCAGAGGGTCATCGCACAATTTTCTTGGACAAAACTTGGTACAATATGCATGACACAGTTAAAAAAGGTTGGAACGATGGACCATGTTCGTGTGCATTAAGAACTCCTGACAGCTGACAGGCATGATGAAATGAATGCCAATGTTTTCAAATGCTGGTTTAAAAACTCACTTCTACTGAATCTTCCCCAAGGCACAAAGTGTTTAATAATTTTAGATAACATCAGCTATCACTCCAGACTACTAGTTCAATGCTTCAATGCTATTAATGTTCATATTAACAAACACAAACAAAATGTAAAACATTTAAATAATGTGCTAGATTTAAGTGCTTGTGGCGTAATGTCGTTGGTCGGTTCTCGTTGTGTCGCCATTTGATGTGGTTCGCTCCGGCTAGTCAGGATGAGATCTCTTTCTTTATCTCGGGTACGCGTAGGTGTTATAGATTACCCAAGAAAACTTCTGTATATTGTTTATTACTTCTTATATACTTTCAGGAGTTATGCCGATTCTATATGTAGAGGAATCGCACTCACGTCTGCACACCATAACTTGCAGTACTGGTCTGGGGTGAGTGGTGACGCTTTCTGGCGTCCCCACGCTAGGAAAAACGTTCTCTCCAATTTTAAATGTCATGACGTCATCCAAGAAAGCCTCGTATCCAAAATGCTATTTCCTTTTCCCGCAATTTAGAAATGTCCCTTTCTATTATAACATGTTCTTTTATGAATTTCGAATATATAATTACCTTTTTAGGATTAAACGATGTTTACTTTATATTTTATTAAATATATCGCGTGACTTTTAAGATTGGCAGACCTGAATTTCAAACATGTATTTAAACTATGTAGTATGACGTCTTGACTCGTTAATTTCAAACCAATAATGTGTTTATCCTACAAATTTAACGACTATTATTTACTCATATCTTGCTCACCTTACAACACTTCCTGCTCTATTATCTATTTATGTTATTACTTAACACTTATCGCAAATCTCACATCCGGCAATTAAATTAAAACATGTCTTTATCAAGCCCATTCGATTTGAAATCTAAATTTCGGTATCAAATGCCCCCATTTATGTTATTTTATTATTTCATAATAAAATAATGTAAATGTCTTGCCCGAAAGAAAAATTAAAAATTACTCCTGTATTTTGAATAATCGGCAACACTCCCATTATATACAATTTTCAATTACACTGTTTTGAAATTGGTTATTAACACATCTTCTCATTAATCTTTATAACATGACAAACAATTATACACTTGACTAAACATTAATCCTTAAATACTAATTACAATATGTTATGGTTTCTTCTGTGAAACTTTTATATAAAGGTTAAATTTCAAGAGTCTTTCTTTATACTTCCTTCTTTTAGTTCATGTTTGCTCACTTCGCTCTCACTATCACTTGCACTGTGATTTTTCACTTTTGTTATTGTAACACATATCTGTACTAGATCCTTTAAGCACTAAAATGTACATATATTTATATAAATCCATTACACCCTTCAGACAAGTTCTTTCTTTGTCTTGCTGTGATAACTATCTATACATCTAAATATTTTAACAAATGTTTACAAATTAAATATTCGGTTTTCTCTCTATGCGGAGATGAACATTTTAACAATCTTTCTGAAGCTGTTATTGTGAGCTCTATACAATATATTTTTAAGCTCTTTGTAGTATATAGCAATTCACATTCTGCATTTTTCATGAATATGTAAGTACCTGACCAATATATGGTTTTCAAGTAAGCTAACATTTAAATTTTATCTCAAAGCTGATTGGGCGCCAATAGACAATGACACTTTGAATTTTTTTTACATGAAGTCAAGGTTCCAAGGTACCACACGGTTTCTTGTATGGTCGAAGGAGTTGTTTATGCCACCTTCCCAGACATTTTTCATTTTTAACATCTTTTAATTCATAGGTATGATAACCAAATTTGGATATAATTTCTGCAGGACCTTTATATAACAATTCCATCCTTTTGTTCCTACCTCGCAACGCACTTGATAACTTATGGTCTTTAACTATTGATGATAGTTTCTCGGGCTAACAGCCAGGTCAGATTAGGGTAACTACCCAAGCTTTCAGCGACTAACTCTGCCGCCATCCTCAGGGGAACTGAATCTAGGCTCCAGAGGCTCCAGAGGCAGTTTGAGTCGAGTGGGGAAGCTTATTCCCCCACCCGAAGTGTCTTTACCGCAGTACCTAGCCGTTATACGGCTTTACCTGCGCGATAGTATGGTGTTTTGGTCTACAGGGATTTAAACTCTGGGAATGTTTGGGATCAGGGGTATCTTAGGGACAAGATGGATGATGGTAGGGATAGGTCCATGAACGGGCACTGCCCATACATGCTGATAACTGAATCTAGGCTACTGATGTTGCGATATTTATACCTAGAGCGCGGCCGATAAGAACCGCCCACTTATTTACCATTGGCCGAGCTCCGGCCGATGGAGGCACGTGCGGAACCAATCAGGTGATTGCCGATGTTTCTCTGCACTGTGGAGGAGAGATATGCTGAATAACTGGTGTCCATGCTTTGCTGATTTGAAGGCCTTCATCCCTGTTGAAGTTGTTTTTATTCGCTTTAATGTATATAGCTTCTTTAATCACCCTATCGTAGTACCTAGAGGACTTTTCAAGAATTTTTGTAGAGGCGAATTTGATTTTATGATCTGTATTATATGTGTGCTCAGCCACTGCAGATTTTTCTGGGTATCCTAGTCTAATACAACGTTGATGTTCTTTGATGCGATCTTCTACAGTTCTACCTGTTTGTCCTATGTAAACTTTATCGCAACTGCATGGGATTTCATAAATGCCTGGTGCACGAAGACCTAAATTATCTTTAGCAGAGCCTAAAAACTGTTTTATTTTGGTTGGAGGTTTGAATACGGTTTTTATTTGATATTTCATGAGCAATCTTCCAATTTTCCCCGACAGGGCGCCACAATAAGGGATGACTGCTAAGCCTGCATGTTCTTTCTTTGTTTTAGGTTCACGGTTTCGTTTGGAGTGGATTTTCTTAAAAGTACTGTTTATTTCCTGGTTGGTGTATTGATTCTGTCTGAAAACTGTACGCAGGTGTTGTATTTCTTGAGGTAGATTTTCAAGATCAGAGATAGCAATCGCTCGATGTATGAGTGTTGAGAGGACTGTCCGCTTTTGTGCCGGGTGATGACAGCTGGTGCTATTAAGGTATAGATCGGTGTGAGTTGGTTTCCTATACACCTTATGCCCCAGTTGACCATCATTTTTTCTATAAATAAGTAAATCCAAGAAAGGTAAGCCGTCCTGGTGTTCAGTTTCCATGGTAAACTTAATGTTGGGATGGATGCTGTTGAGAAATTCATGGAAAGCTGTCAGGGCATCTTTTCCGTGTGGCCATATCACAAAAGTATCGTCTACATAACGGAAGAAATGAGTAGGAGCAAGGGGTGCGGTTTTGAGTGCCACATGTTCAAATTCCTGCATGTAGAAATTGGCTATAGCTGGAGATAAAGGAGAACCCATAGCAACACCATCCACTTGTTCGTAATAGGTGCCATTAAACAGGAAGTACGTTGAAGTTAAAGCATGGTGGAAAGCAAATCCAATAGTTTCGACTGATATTGGGTTCTTGATATCACAACAGCTGCGTTCCCCTTGAAACCCCACGTTGATGACAAGATGATCAGCTTATTCCACCATGCTTTAACTTCAACGTACTTCCTGTTTAATGGCACCTATTACGAACAAGTGGATGGTGTTGCTATGGGTTCTCCTTTATCTCCGGCTATAGCCAATTTCTACATGCAGGAATTTGAACATGTGGCACTCAAAACCGCACCCCTTGCTCCTACTCATTTCTTCCGTTATGTAGACGATACTTTTGTGATATGGCCACACGGAAAAGATGCCCTGACAGCTTTCCATGAATTTCTCAACAGCATCCATCCCAACATTAAGTTTACCATGGAAACTGAACACCAGGACGGCTTACCTTTCTTGGATTTACTTATTTATAGAAAAAACGATGGTCAACTGGGGCATAAGGTGTATAGGAAACCAACTCACACCGATCTATACCTTAATAGCACCAGCTGTCATCACCCGGCACAAAAGCGGACAGTCCTCTCAACACTCATACATCGAGCGATTGCTATCTCTGATCTTGAAAATCTACCTCAAGAAATACAACACCTGCGTACAGTTTTCAGACAGAATCAATACACCAACCAGGAAATAAACAGTACTTTTAAGAAAATCCACTCCAAACGAAACCGTGAACCTAAAACAAAGAAAGAACATGCAGGCTTAGCAGTCATCCCTTATTGTGGCGCCCTGTCGGGGAAAATTGGAAGATTGCTCATGAAATATCAAATAAAAACCGTATTCAAACCTCCAACCAAAATAAAACAGTTTTTAGGCTCTGCTAAAGATAATTTAGGTCTTCATGCACCAGGCATTTATGAAATCCCATGCAGTTGCGATAAAGTTTACATAGGACAAACAGGTAGAACTGTAGAAGATCGCATCAAAGAACATCAACGTTGTATTAGACTAGGATACCCAGAAAAATCTGCAGTGGCTGAGCACACATATAATACAGATCATAAAATCAAATTCGCCTCTACAAAAATTCTTGAAAAGTCCTCTAGGTACTACGATAGGGTGATTAAAGAAGCTATATACATTAAAGCGAATAAAAACAACTTCAACAGGGATGAAGGCCTTCAAATCAGCAAAGCATGGACACCAGTTATTCAGCATATCTCTCCTCCACAGTGCAGAGAAACATCGGCAATCACCTGATTGGTTCCGCACGTGCCTCCATCGGCCGGAGCTCGGCCAATGGTAAATAAGTGGGCGGTTCTTATCGGCCGCGCTCTAGGTATAAATATCGCAACATCAGTAGCCTAGATTCAGTTCCCCTGAGGATGGCGGCAGAGTTAGTCGCTGAAAGCTTGGGTAGTTACCCTAATCTGACCTGGCTGTTAGCCCGAGAAACTATCATCAATAATCAACGCCAGGAAAGCTTCAAGTCATTAGGTCTTTAACTAGTACCCAATCGCCTATCTTAGGTTCCCATTTATGTTTTCTACTCTTTTTATTTAATTTTCGCTTCTCTGCCTTTTTCTTGATTCGTTCAAAAGCAATTTTCGCTCTTTCTTCTTCACTTAACTCAATGTCATTAATTTTCAGTATTTTTGGTACCCCGATCAATATTGGTTCTGGTTCAATTCCTAACATTAATTTTATTGGGGCAAACCCAGTAGTTACATTAATGGTGTGATTGATAATCTTTTCTATCAATGGACAATATTTCACCCAATCCTTGTGATTATGATGTGTAAGTACACGTAAATAAATTCCTATATCTCGGAGGACACGTTCTGTTGGATTCCCTGATGGAAAGTATGAGGAACAATGATTTAGTTTTCTTGCATCTAATGTCACCCTAATCTTTCCATTGGCCTTATTTACAATACATAGGGGATTCACAAATTCTGAATTCGAAATCTCAATAACCTCATCTTCTAACATTGACTTTATAACTGCATCTACCTCTTCTCTTATTGTACTAGGGATAGCTCTCGCTTTATGTGTAAAAGGTTTGATGGGTATCATCTCAAACGAATGAGTATAAATATTACACTTACTAGGTTTCTCAGAGAATACTTCTTTATTTCGGATTAATATTTCAAACAGTTTATCCCTCTGTTGTTCATTTAGTTGATCAGCCTGAGTTACCTTTTCCCTCAACAATTCTTCTAAGTCTTCACTACTCTCCCTATCATAGTACCTAGTTGCGTCAGAAAACCTCAAATTGTCTATGAAATCATTTTTATCCCATTCTACATTTTCTTTATTATCGACACTGTACTCTTTGACATTTACTTCAGTTAATTCCATAGCTCCTACTTTAACATATTCTACAAAGAATGTATCCCCTTGGATTTCTTCTTCCTCTTTTTCTCGTACAATAGTTTCTGAACTACTATCTTCCACAAATGGCACTATAATGGTCTCATCTTCAACTTTCATTTCTACAATCATGTTTTTAAAATTCACCACAGCTTCCCAGGCATAAAAACAATCACAACCTATTATAATATCTGTCACAAGTCTTCCTACAATCAGAAATAAAATTCCTAGTATTCTCCCATTTATTTCAATATTTATCATTGCTTGAAATTTTACTCTCTCTTTTCGTTTTCCCACAGCTAGCGAGCAATATATCCCATTAACTGGTAAAGACATTACTTTAAAACCACTACTTTGTAAATTATCATAAAAATTTTGTGAGCATACTGTGCTATTTGATCCCGTATCTATAATTGCATTGTATTGTTTTCCAATTACTCTAATTTTGATTTTAGGTGGATCTCCTACTTTTTCGTTTTCGTCGATTCTATCTCTCCATTCTCTTTTCTTTTGTATCATCATTTGCCTTCCAGGACTATTTATTTCCGAGTACTTATCACAATCATTACTAGGATACCCAGTTCTCACTGAAGGCGCATTTGACCGGGTCTGGAGTTTCCCTGATTTTTATGTATGGCTCCTGTACTATTTCCCGAATTGTTACTTCTGTTTTCTTGCATTAAATCGGAGTTACTTCCTACCATGTTTTTGACCGTGTTAATGGCCTCAACCATTTCCGCATTTTCGGGGGAATCTCGTCCATTAGAATACCTTTCTCCCTGTCTTGGTGACCTCGGTCTAAACTCATTATCTCTGTTTGTCCAATACCCATCATTTGAATTTCTACTATGTCCAAAATAACGTCCCCGTCTACCTCGATCAAATCTATTTGTATTCATATAATTCACCCTTATATTTCTTCCCCTTAGATTACCATTTCTATTTTGGTGATGCCCTTCCTGGTTATATCTACCTTGATTTTCCCACCGGAATGATTCCATCCTTGGTACAGGTCCATTATATCTTTCCCTAATCTCACTTCTATTCTGATAATACTGTGCCCCTTGCCCGAAAGAATTTACAGTTTCTTTTCCTTCATATTTATTTCCAAATGCGTGTTTTGGCTTATTGACTTCTAAGGCTGATAATAATTCGATCATAGCTGCAATGCTATCGGGTCGGGCTATGATTAGGTAGTGTTGAAGCGTTTCCGGAAAATGTGGAGTAACTATATTTATTAGATCTTTTTCATCTAAGGGAGGATCCAACATCTTCGATTTTCTCGCTATTCTCATAAAATAGTTGACCATCGATTCCTCCGATCTAGGATTAAACTTTCCATTGCTTAATTCAACTCTAATATTAGCCTGCCTACTAGCTCCCCAATATCTGGTTAAAAAGATGTTCCTAAAGGTCCTGTAATCATTATTGTTACCCATAGAAAGGCCTAGCCAATTGGCAGCATTACCCTTTAGGCATTTTCTTACTATCACCATCTTGTACTCCTCTGGTATACGTTTCACCGTGAAGTACTCTTGTAACCCTTCTAAAAAGGCTTTAGGATCATCTGAATCTTCATTTTCAAAAACTGGAGGTGTCATTTCATTTAAGACATGGTTAGGCCAATGTAAATTTGAATTGTCACCTGTCCCTGCACTATTTCTGAGATCAGAATGGGAATTACTGTTACCTCTATTTTGCATCGAAATGTCAGCTGATACACCTGGTATTGCCTCGTTTCTTGCAACTTCATTATTAAGATTGTTGTGATTACAGGCATTTTCATTTAATTTCAAATTTTCTAAGGCCTCTTTTACCTGAGTAATTTCTGTTACTACCCCTTTTATTTGGTCTGTAACATCCTCCAAATTTCTAGCCTGCCTTGCACTTTCTACATCAGATCTTTCCATTCTAACTTTACACCCCTGTAACTCTTCTCTAATTTCTTCCCCGTCTTTATCTAACCTTTGTACTACCTCTTCCCTTTGTTTGTCTAATCTATATGTTACTCTTTCCCTTTCTTTATCTAATTTTTCACTAACTTGTTGACCTAATTTCTTTTCAGAATTCTTTACTTCTTGCCTTATTGTCTCTAATTCTCCCTTAACCTGTTCTCTATTTTCTTTTACTTCACTACTGACTTTATTAATTTCCTCCCTAACTTCTTCCCTAAAGGTTTCGAAAGCTCTCTTCTGATTTTCCAATTGCATTCCCAATTCCTGTTGTCCCTTCTCTAATTTCTGTCCTAACTCTATACTAGTTTCATCTATCTTTTGACTTAACTCTGTACTCATCTTTTTCACTGTTCTTAATTCTTTACTAGTTTCATCTATTATCTTTTGACTTAACTCTGTACTCATCTTTTTCATTATCTTTTGAAACATATTCTCTATTTCTGACATAATCACTGGCCTTTCTGAATTAGTACTAAACATTTCTGTGCTACCTCTAGGTGTTTCTCTAACGTTCTGATCTTCTACTTCTTGGCATATTCTGCTACCGATTATATTTTGATTATATTCTTCCATCCTAACTACACTTTTCTCAATTTCCGGACTCTCAAAACCTAGAAAATCGCTATCACTGTCTTCCATTTCTAAGCTATTTACATGTGTTTTTCTACTCACCAATATTTCACAATTTTCACTATTTTTTTTTTTAACTGCACTTAAACTTGTTCACTACACGTTTCACAGATGTTGACACGCTGGGCACCTTCTTGTCTGCTGGTTCGATGCTGGCTTGGTCGTCTTGGGGTTGGTCTATTCTCTCGACGCCACACGTTGGGTCGCCATTTGTGGCGTAATGTCATTGGTCGGTTCTCGTTGTGTCGCCATTTGATGTGGTTCGCTCCGGCTAGTCAGGATGAGATCTCTTTCTTTATCTCGGGTACGCGTAGGTGTTATAGATTACCCAAGAAAACTTCTGTATATTGTTTATTACTTCTTATATACTTTCAGGAGTTATGCCGATTCTATATGTAGAGGAATCGCACTCACGTCTGCACACCATAACTTGCAGTACTGGTCTGGGGTGAGTGGTGACCACAGATTATACCAGATGATCGACTCTGTGTTAGAGGATGATGTCACAAATGGCGCTGATGTCGCTACCTTTCACACCGGCACCGGAGCGAACTAACGATCCGTCGATAATGCAGTACGCCTCTATATCGACCGAGCAGACCTACATCCATCCCTCCTTCGTGCCTATTCCGCGCCAAAATCAAATGCCGAATTTCTTTCTTTCGAAATCACAATTCTCGCACTCGTGAATTGTTTCCGGCACATTTTAAATTTTCACATATTAGCGTAATACGCACTACATGAGCTACATGATTCTTGTCCAAGTAGCTGATGTAATGCATATTATGCTAATATGTGAAAATTTTAAATGTGCTCTAAACAATTCATGAGTGCGCGAGATGTGACTTCGGAAGAAGTTCAATCAATTCCTGAATTGGCAAGAAGAAGCCACTTCTAAATTTGACAGTTTTTTCTATGTATGAATATTTGTCTTCAATTAATCACAACTTTAGTAATCTGATGGAGAGTGTAATATCACACAAATTGTTGAGATTATGCAATATATTTTTATTTTATTTCTCTCAAGTATTTCAAAGTTTACAGCAATTATAAGTACACATTGGGTTAGTGGCAGAGGAAAACAGGAAAGGATATCACAAGGTTATGTGTAATGCAACTTTTTTTGTACACAGTAAATTAGTAATAATGTTAAAACAAACTTCTGAAAGATAACCTTAGTGAACAAGAAATAAACAACTAAATAGATTCTAAATGAACATACACCAACAACTATGTACAAAAAAACCAGCACTATTTTAAATAGAGAACAAGCAATGGCTCGTTTCGTTAGCATTTTAGATTTGGCGCCTGTGTTGTCAGACGAAGAGACATGCATGCAGTTTTTGTATGATGAAGGACTGTTACGGACACGCATGCTATGCAGGGAATGCGATGCCGTGCTACACCCCGTGAATAAAAAAACAAAAAAAGATAAAGATAAAAGATAAAGGTAAAAGATAAAATAAATAAACAAAAAAGAACGATAAATAATAAGCATAATAAAAATATAATAAAAAAATATATCCCACTGCCGAGTGTGACTTTGCCGAAATTCTCACAAAATCATCGCGTAAGCTTTCCTAAACAATATCCATTTCGGCTCATAATAATAATATAATAAAATAATATAATAATAAAGAAGGAGCCAGCGTATCGTATAATAATAATCCATAATAATGGATTAAAAATAATAATAAATGCATTTCGGCTCAAATCCATAATAATGGATAAAAAATAATAAATCCATTTCGGCTCATAATAATATAATAATAAAGAACGAGCCAATAATAAAGAACGAGCCAGTAATAATGTATGGAGTTGCGCTACGCGATAGCGGCGTATGTCATTGTTATGTTACGAGCCAGCGTATCGTATAATAATAATCCATAATAATGGATAAAAAATAATAAATCCATTTCGGCTCATAATAATATAATAATATAATAATAAAGAACGAGCCAGTAATAATGTATGGAGTTGCGCTACGCGATAACGGCGTATGTCATTGTTATGTTACTGCTAGATTGCAGGTGGTTGCATCACGTGTTAAATAAAGCACGTGTTAAATAAATATCGGTGTTTAATGTGTTGGCAATGAAAACTAGTGTAGTGTAAAAAGCAATGTTGGCAATGTGAAATAGCGTGTGCTGAAATCTAGTGGGCAATTGTGAAACTACTGCCGGTACTGCCAGCGCATGCGCAGAAGGTAGGGAAACTACTGCCGGCGCATGCGCAGAAGGTAGGTTCGGACACTTAGAATCTGGCTGGCAAAAAGGGAACGTTTCTAAAGATGAGCCACAACGGATGGGAACGTTTCTAAAGATGAGCCACAACACTTCCTGCTCTATTATCTATTTATGTTATTACTTAACACTTATCGCAAATCTCACATCCGGCAATTAAATTAAAACGTGTCTTTATCAAGCCCATTAGATTTGAAATCTAAATTTCGGTATCATGCTTTAGGTAACAAATATTGTGACTCAGTTAAGCCGTGCTTATCAAGAGGCGAAGCTAAAGCATAATCTACAAGCAGAGACAAACAGGTATGTGCTGTCCCACATAATTGACTGTATAAAGTTTTGTGGTGCATTTGAGCTTGCTTTGAGAGGACATGATGAGACTGAATCTTCTGAAAACCCTGGCATGTTTTTAGGACTTATAGATTTAGTAAGTAACATTGATAGTGCTGTGAAGGAATATATGGACTCAAACCATATATTCAAAGGGACCTCTAAAACCATCCAAAGTGAACTCTTGGATTGTATGTTAGAAGTCTGTCGTGAGGTGATTCTGGAGGAAATGCAAGAAGCTGATTTTGTGGCTGTTATGGCAGATGAAACCACAGATGTTTCGCATCTGACCCAGCTTGTATTAGTATTGTGATATAAGAAAAATGGTGTTCCATATGAGAGATTTTGGGGTTTTTTGCAATCAGAGGGACAAAATGCAGAAGCAATTTCTGAAAGCATATTAAAAGTGCTTAATGAACTATTCGGAGATAAACGTCATAAACTTATTGCCCAAACTTACGATGGAGCTTCAGTAATGAGTGGTGCAGTTAGTGGGGTACAAGCCAAAGTACAATCTCAGTTTCCAAATGTGCAGTATATTCACTGCTATGCACATCAACTAAACTTAGTGATGGAACATGCAGCTTCGCAGAATAAGTCTGCCAGAATATTTTTTCTTAATCTCTCTGCTTTTCCTGCCTTTTTCTCGAGATACCCACAGCACTTGGCAGCTCTGGATTCTGTGGTGGCTAGAAGAGTTCCTGGTGGTTCTGCAACTAGGTGGAATTTTAGATCCAGAACTGTTAATGTCATTTATCAAAATCAGGAAGAATTGCTGCAGTGCTTTTTGGAGTTGGAAAATTCTGCCCATGATAAGACTTGTCTGGAAGCAAATGGGCTTTGGCGTTATTTAAAAGACAGCAAATTCCTTTCATGGTTGAAATTCTTTCACCGAGTAATGCCTCATGTTGATGTACTTTATAATCAGCTGCAATCAAGATCAACTGAGGCTGTTAAAGTGCAAAATGCTGTGTCTTCATTCATTCAGTGCATCTGTAACATTCTAGAGGCAGCCAATGATATATTTGTGATTCCATCTGAATCAATGAGCAAATGCCAGAAAGTAGAATGTCTAAAAATAGAAGCCAAAGAAGTGTGTGACCGCATTATCGAGGAAGCTAGGCATCATTTTCAGTCGCTTAGTCATCTCGATGCAGCAAAGCTGTTAAACTCTAAATTCTTTGGCAGCTTTTTAAGTCAGTTTCCTGAGGGTGAACTTCAAACTGCTGTGACTACGTATACAACACTGAACAAGAAAATGTTAAAGACACAACTTAACGTTCTGTATGCAAGATCTGACTTTAGAAACATTGACGGGACTGTGCAACTATTGCAATACATAATTTCTAACAGTCTGCAAGATTAGTTTTCTGAAGTTACAACTTTACTAAAAATTTTGATCACAACGCCAATGACCACTTCTGAGCCAGAAAGATGCTTTTCATGCTTAAAACGTGTAAAAACGTTCTTATGAAACAGTATGTCACAGGATATGACCAACCAGATCATATGAACAAAGAATTCTGTAAAGTCATCCTAGAAACTGCAAAAAAACATATTCCTCATGGAAGAATTAAAAATTTCAAACCCTTTTGGAACCCCCAGTTAGAAGAACTGAAAAAGCAAAGGATATAGCTAGAAATACAGCTTTTTACAGCTGGATTATAGGACAGGAAAGAAAACAACAGCACACCTATCATACACTCGCCTTGTGGAGAATGAACACTTCAGAAATCCAGCATTAGCTAACAACATCATCATTATTGTTAGGCATACCTTAGCTTTCTTTGTTGCTGTCTTCGGCAACATTTATTATGAAGCGAATGTTTTGGCTATGACTGTATCATTTAATTATATTTTATTGTTGTGTATGATAGGTGTGCTGTTGTTTTCTTTCCTGTCCTTGACATTTTTTATGAACTTATGAGCTTTGTTACCATCTGTCCTATAATCCATTTTTTCTAAAAAATTATTAAGGTGATTCCTTTTAGCAGTATTAATTTCTTCTTTTAGTGAGGCACATTTCTTCCGCCATATTTGTGTATCTGATATGTTTTTTGTTTGTTCAGTTGTATTTCTAGCTATATCCCTTTGCTTTTTCAGTTCTTCTAACTGGGAGTTTCAAAAGGGTTTGAAATTTTTAATTCTTCCACGAGGAATATGTTTTTTTGCAGTTTCTAGGATGACTTTACAGAATTCTTTGTTCATATGATTTGGTTGGTCATGCAGCTGTGAGTTTGTTTGTTCTTTAAATTTATGTTCTAATGCAGTTTTATATTTGTTCCAATCTGCTTTTTTGAAGTTCCAATACAGATTCGTAAGACCTTGACTGTTATTTGTGTTCTCTAGTTTTATATCAGCAATTACTGCTCTGTGACCAGAACTTGGATCTTCTATAACTTGTTTTTTAATTTTTGAAACAATATCTGTTGTAGCTAACAAGAGGTCTGGGTTACTGCCCGCTCCAGAATAATGTATGAAGGTTGTGGGATCTTCTTTACTATAAATCAGTTCAAAAGTTGTGGTATTCAAACATTCTTCCACTATCTTCCCTGTAGAATCCACTTATTCATAACCCCATCTTTTGGAATGTGCATTGAAATCCCCAATTACGATTGTTTTATTTAATTGGTCAACAAGTGAGAGATCTGGTTCATTCCTGGGAGGTTTGTAAATACTGTATAAATGTAGATGTGTTTTGTTATCCCAAAAATTTAGCTTTATTAATTCACTTTTATCTGTGTTATCCATTTCTTTAACAATTTCAAAGGAGGTTTTAATATCCTTTTTGACTCCAACTAATATTCCACTACTTATCTGTCTATTTTTGGGTAATAAGTGTAGTAAAAATCCAGTAAAATTGAAGTATTTAAGTTGGTCATTTGTTAGATTTGCTTCTTGTATTACAAATATGTCAATGTTATAGTCAAATGCAATTTTATTCAGTTCTACTCTTTTTGTTTGTGTGAGACCACCCGCATTCCATTGTAGAAGTCTGATGTTAGATCTTCTATTAATATAATGTTTTGGTTCTCGAGAAGTAGACCCCGCCCGGAGATCCGAATGGGGGACTATTTTAACTCCGGAACATTTTACCCCTCGAGTCATATTTCATAAAGAAAGAGAGCAATAGCAGTAATAGTAACCGTTTTTTTAGAGAGCACCATATTTTTATGTTTTGGCGGTCACATCGTTCTCTCATAACCCCCAGAATGTCTGGGGGACCACACCTGTCGTTGGTTTACGGGTCTCACTGACCTGACCGGGAGAATTATCAAAATAAATTCACCGACCATATCCTCTGATTACCAATCAGAAGACGTATTACATGCCATGACAGGTCAGCATGTTAGGGGTTAAGGCTTTATAGAAAAATTAGAGAGATGGAGAGGTTGGAAAAATAAAGACTCCCTAGCCCTCAGGAACCCTAATAGCATCAGGGTCGGAAGAGAACAAGAGATGACCAAGAGAAGGTCAGATAGGAAAGTTACAGTGAGGAGCAAAACACCAGTAAGTGGAAGTAATGTTCTGCTCAGCTTGGGTACCTTGTGGTTGCCATTCACATATCCCCTAGACGGAGACCCCTGAGTGTTAACAATAATGATAGTCATGTGTAATTTAATATACTAGAAGTTAGTCATTACTCTTGGTTAAGCATTTTCCAAAGACAAGCATTATCAAAATTAAATGAAACAACTGTCACAGCAGTCCTGCACTGTGGCATAGTGGGCTAGGGCATCATGCCTTGGTTCCCTGCCATGGAATGTGGCCCGAGTTCGATCCTACCCTTGGGGGTGCGGATTTTAAGTCTCGTTTATAGGACCAGTTCCCACTCAGCATCATGAGGAAATTGAGGAGCTTATGATAGGTAAGCAGCCCTGGTCATGAAAGGCAACTTTCCGGCTGGGGGTTTCGAGATGCTGACCACATCTCCTCTCTGTATCGGTTGGATGATCGCCCACTTCTATCTTGCATATGTGGGCGTGAGGCTGGCAGATGGGTTGGCAGGCCCTGGTCCGATATGGACTGTAGTGGCACAGGTTTTAATTGTCACAACTGAAACCTTTGTTCAAAACATGTCTGTAACTTTTTAAATTTCATCCAATTGTAATTTTATTAATGACAGCTTATTATATATATATATCACTTTCTCTACTGGTAAGTAGGGGAAGTATTGTATTCCACCCAAAAATTTGACGTCGAGACTTCACTGGGAAATATGCTTTGAGACCCCCTGAGTCCAAAAAAAAGCATTTTTAGAAAAAGGTCTGTGTGTGTGCGCGCACCTGCATGTGTGTGTGTTTCTGTCAGTCTGTGGACAGCATAACTCAAAAACTAAAAGCAGGTTAAAAAACAACGTTGGTATTTAAGTTTAATGTCCTTTAAGGATGCGACACAAAGATTTTGAAGAAAATAGCCCTACCCCGAACTACCCTTTACATGGAACATTTTTCGAAAATTTTTATTTTCTTGATGATGGCTCTAATGATTTTGATTAAAATGTCATATGTTTGAGATATTTTTATGACAAATGAAATGTATATCTTGAATTTTCTGCTATAGCCCCTGAAGTCGTATTTACTCTGGACGACTTTTGCATAACTGGTAAACCGTTAGAGATAATCCAAATCATGCTATACAAAAAAGTGTAGATCTTGCTAAAATACACAATTTATGTTGGAACAAATTTTCTTGTAGGGTGAACCATTTCGGAGATATTCCTTGTTATGTGTATGAGTTTCAGAAAACTTAAAATTTTTGCTGAAATGGAACATCATTGTTCATTTTTTTATGTTGTGTGCAAAGAGAATGGGAGATCAAAGCTTTAAAAGATTTGACTATCTCACAAAGCCTACTGTATTCTAATATTACCCTTGCACCTACAAGTCAATAAGTAATAAGATAATTTGTACAAACGTTTATCTTAACTAACATGAAGAACATATTGGAATAAGATTTTGTAAAAATGATTAGTACAAGAGTAGAGAAAGTCATGTGAGTGCAACACATCAGATTTTATATACATCCATTCCCCACCCCCAAAGTGTGAACAGGGCCCAAAACAGTGTGTTACAAGTGCCATAGATTTGTCAAGCTACCGCAAAGCTAGAATCAAAGAAGCTGAATGGAAAATGCAAAGCACAGCCCAACTATACAGAGGTTGCAAAATACTCTCTTATGTCATACAAAGGGTTATAGATTAACCAATGCCTAACTCTACTTTTAATTAGGAGCTTCATGTGGTAATTTATTAAACAAAGAAATGTTTAAAGATCTGCTGGGAGTCACAGCTTCACTTGTGTATCAGCTGCTGTCGCAATGGTAGCCTGCTAATAGTTAATCCTTATATTTCAAGCAACCTTAAGCTGTTATGCTGTTGATTGTAAATGTGAAAAACTATACAAATCAATTTAAAGCATAATTTATAATAGCATGTATTTTAAGGTTTACAGTTACAGGACATGGGAGGGTAAATTATGTATGGTTCCCACTTGCAGCATATTTATAAAACTGCAATCGTTGTGTTAAAGATAACAGAAAACAACTAGGAAAGAAATTTAAATTTCATAGTTATGTCACTGCAATAAGCACATTATGCATGAGATTAATACTTTGCATTCAAATGAAACGCCTACAGTACATGTTGTTATGTGCTCAAGTTGGAAAAATGCAAATGTCAAATTTCACAGGATGCCACTGTACAAACAGTTGCTACAACATACAAAGCCACACAGGTAACAGAGACATGCTCACACAGCACCAGGATTGTAGAAACACTCTTGTTGTGACGGCATTAACAGGGGTAGCATACAAAGAGTATGATAATACAGACCAGGCTTGGTATAAGGAGAGCAAGTAGATAATTATACATTATTATCTATTTATGCCAACAAGCTTACTGCTGGTGTTTTTAAACACATAAGCCCTGTGTGGACAATGTTTAAGAGGTGGAATCAGGACTGAAAAATTCACTGCCATAGCCGGGATTTGAACCATGGATCAGCTGGGGACTTTAATGTCATATTGGCAAGTTGGCCATGGTAGCTTGGTGGTTAAAGCAGTCACTCAATAAGTGGAAGATCCGTGGTTCAAATCCCGGCTATGGCATTGAATTTTTTAGTCCCGACTCCACCTCTTAAATATAGATAATTATACATGTTTTCTTCTTAAGTCACACTACTTAGTCCACCATAAGTTGCCAATATATGAGGGAAATCATTAAATAATTTGAATTCTTAGCTAATTTTCATGAAAATGTATATATGGAACTACAAAATGGTATGTTTCTTGACACAGAACAACAATGACAACAAAGTAAAAGAATACTGCATGATTTGAGATTAGCTTATGTCACTATCCTTCATGGCATGCATTAGTTTTTATCATAAAATACAATTTTCTCACAGCTTCCACTGATTTATAAGAGGAAGAATGATGGCAACAGAAAATGAATACTGTACATATAAGTTGTGTACTAAAAAAATGTTTATTTGTTTTGCAATAGTGGTTACATCAAACTTCAGCATGGCGAGTCAAGGAGTTTTGTGGTGACACACACTACAGACCTTGGAAAGATACGCAAAGTGGAGTTTTACTGGGAATATGACATGGATGTACTTCAGCCTCGCTCTCTTTGCTTCTTCTGGTGCAATGATCACCTTTATGTTGCTAATATCCAAGTTGCTGAGATGGACATGTCAACAAGAGGGTAAGTCCATAAAGTCGTTCACATTACTACTGCTCCTGGGCTGTGTAATGGTTAGCAGCCAAGTATCAGGCCTATTTGTTGTCAATAACAGGCCTGTTTCTCACTGTACAGGTATCTGTTTCACATACACAATGACATTTAATGCATTAGAGCATAAAAGTATAGCAGTTTATTGTCAAGCATTATTGGCATGCATGTGAGGGATGTGTTCTATGTTTCAGGATCATGTTGGTGCTGTTTTTATAAAAAGGAATGTGCTTCGGATTGAGCAATGAGATTATTATTTCTCTCAGGGCGTGGTACTAGATGGATGAATAGACGCTCGATGCAACTTCACTATAATATATTACTTTATTAACACCTTTTTTCGTCGTTACAATTGAATTATCTTTCGTCGCACCAATTTATATTATATTGATAGTCTTTCCACTTTTCAACAACTTTAAAACAAAAGCTTTATGAAAGTTTAGTCAATTTTCTACTCACATGCACACGCGTTATAGAAACACGTCTTCACATCTCAAACATACAGATGCTATTAACAATTCCAGCGCCACTTTATATAATGCTATCTTTGTTGTACACATCTGCGTATGTGTTCATCAAATAGTTCTCGTATTGTTAGGGAAGCGATCTTTAGCTATTCTCCCTTCGCTTTTAATATTAAATGTATATAATTCTTTTATTTATACATATTAAATTTAAATGTGAAACTTAACATTTGTGACGTTTTTAAACAAACTTAATTTTTTGTAACAGTGAACAATAGCAACACATTTTCGTTACTCAACTAATTCGTATCAACACTAAAAATAAATTACATTTTCAATAAATATTTACATAAATGATTTTCTTTTGGGCTCTTACAATATTCTGTCTCAATGTGTAGCAGATAACAGATAAAGATTTACCAAATGGTGTGGGCAAGGATTTTCTTTAATCAAAGTCTAGATTTCTCCAAAGATTCGTTTTATATGAGTTTAAGATGAATTCTTTAACAAATCAACTCTCTGTTAACAAATTCTTAGACCTATTGTCCAAAACTATTGAAACATTTCTTTACAGCAAAGTTTTTAAAATTGTTTCTTGCCCAAAGCTTTGTTGCGCATCCTTTTCATGCAAATTATTACTTCACTTTTTCTTACGCAAACCTATATCCACAAAAATAAGTTACACATAATTTATTTCACATTCCATCTTTGGTTGGATTATTTGCGATCCTTAGTATCCACAAAAATAAGTTACGCATAATTTATTTTACATACCATCTTTGGTTGGATTATTTGCAATCCTTAGTTGTCACAGATTACACACACATTCACATCCATCTTCTATGATGCTATTGTCACAATTATACTAAAGAAGATGGACTGTCAATTCCTGTTGGTTGCCAAGCTTAGCAACAGTTGTTAGTGTTTTGTTCTTCTGTTTGCTAACACTCATGATTAACACTGGCTAACGTATATCATAAATTAATACAATATTAGTGAATATAATATATACATATAACAAACACCAGCATGAACCAATACCTATTTCCATTTCTCCTGAATTAAATAAATGTTCTGGGCTTATAATTTCCCTTACAAAAGTTATATTGGTAGCTTTGGCATATGGCTGTAGAAAATAGAATCATAACCTATTCAATAACCATTATAACCCACCCAATTATAACCCAGCAATTAGCAATGTTCATTATATTATAGCCACTAATATATTTGTTGTAAAGATCCTTTTGAACGTAATACAGTAAAATCTCAGCCAAAAGTTTTCAAAGGAAGACAGCTAAAATAATGTATAAATGAGAAAACATAAAACGGAATTTGCTAATGGAACTGAAACTGTTTTATTGCACTATTACTCAAGTTAATTGTGTATTGTTTAATATCAGAGAGCAGTAAATGAAACAAATGCATTAATAAGAAACACAATACTTTATATAGAGTACTTTATATGCATGTCAATACTGTTATTCATAATTGAATTTAAGATTCCCTTTTGATCTACCAGGAAAATACAAATCAGTTGGGCAATTTAATGTTGTACAGGCATGTTGCCATGGTAGCTCTGTGGTTTAGAGCAGTTGCATATAGAGTGGAAGATCTGTGGTTCAAATCCTGGGTATGGCATTACATTTTTCAATTCTGATTCTACTTTTCAACGCCATTCTTAGGCTTAGATAGAACTATATAAATAGGTACTATCTGACAATAATCTTCTCCTTTCTCATTCCCAATGTAATCTTCAAGGAGATAGGGGTCATCAAACCCACTCAATTACTGCAAATATTATTAATCTTTAACTTCATTGGGTAATTTGGTATCTTATTTTGGAATGCTGCAGTGTTAATATCTGGAGTGTTAATATCCGTAGATTTCAACATGAGGAACTTGATACCTGAATATAATCTGAAATCATCACATGCATTGTTTATTTCTCTTTGCAGGAAACGAGAAGCCAATGAAGTAATGACAAAACTGTGCACTCCTGGAAATGATGAGTATGCAGACATTGCTTCGAGGTCATCAGCAGCTTTCTATGACAACTGTCAAGAATAATAAAATACAAGCCCTTTGGGATGCACCAATATGTGTGTGTACAAATTACCATTATTTCTGCTCTGTGTTCCATCAATATCAGCTGTGATTATCATATAAAGAATTTGGCTGTGCATAGCAGTGAACATTGCTGCAATTTATGTGGCTTTATGAATTATTTTTAAATGTTTTCTTTTTTTTAAGAATTGTACTTGCAGAGGTTAGATCTAGTCCAAATTACTGGCCTCTGCAATTGACATATAACATCACTTCAGGAAAAACTGACAGTATTAAATGCTTTTGTATTTGTTATACATGCCTGCCTATAAGAAAAAAAATGAAAGAGAAAACTTTATTAAAAAGCAACATAAAGCTATTCACCAATTGTAAATGGTGTTTCCTGTCAAAATCAAGCATTAATTACAGGTATTATATATTATTTTGGGATCTTTTAAAAGAACTTGTAGGTATCTAAAAAAAAACTGCACCTGCATAAGCTTAAAGGAACCCAATATATAACAAACTGTTTTCATGTGGACAACCACTGTAAATAATGGTATAAAGAAAAAATAAACCACCTAAAGAATTTAAAAAAAAGAAAGAGAGAAATAAAAATGCTTACTTGTAAAAGCTACATGACTTACTCTACCTATTACCACTTCATACATAATAGATGTTCATATAAAAATATTATTTTAGTTAACCACATTCCAAAGATATGTAATATAAGCATGTAGTACTGGAACACAATTGTAAGCTACTTCAGCAATTAGTTTGCATCACCCATACTCTTCCCGAATGCCTAAGTGAGGACTCATGTCTTTCACAGAGTTTATAATTTACTGATGTGAGACTGCCTTTGTGGTTTACCAGGAGAAATATGAACTGGCTTGAGAATTTAATGCCATTCTGGCAGTTTATCACAATAACTCAGTGGTTAGAGCGTCCGCCCGGCAAGCGGAAGGTCTGTGGTTCAAATCCCAGTTGTGGCATTGAATTTTTAAGTTCCAGTTCTACCTCTTAAACTTTGCCCACACACGGCTTGTGTGTTTAAAAACACCAACAGTAAGTTTGTTGGCATAAATAAATAATAATTACCACTCATATGTTTATACAGGCTACTGAATCCTTGCTGTTTAAATTATAATAGCATACAGTTTGTAGCTGTTGTCATGTAAATGGCCATTGCAAGGAACTCTAAATGCTAATTATGTTGTGAACAAAAAAACTAAATTACTTATCTGATTTGAACACTCCTACAACTTTGATTAGAGCAGCAGTCTATATAATAATAGGAGATGAAGAAATACGACAGTTAAAAAAAAAAAAGCTTCGAAGGAAATAAATGAAATGACTAGTCATAGCATTATTTTGGAAAAATCCTGTGAAAGAGAACATAAGTAAAACCCTTTATTTTTAGTATTTTGTAAATGATTTGATAGTCTCTTCTACTAATACCAATTTAATATATACATCTGTACCAACAATTTATGGTCACAAAACAGCAATGTGATTTATATCTAAACAAAGTTAAATCAAATTTCAAAATTTCACATTATTTCATTGAACGCCAATTTATGTAAATTTGTCTGCAGTTCTGATTTTTAAAAGAAGAAACATTACAAAAGTAAAGCAAGGGGTATGAAGGATAGGAGGGGAAGGCCATTGAAGCATAAACAAAGTTTTCCACATTAGTTACACTGATGAATCACTAGTTGTTTGCAATAGACCCACCTTGCTTGGGCATTCAGATGCATTGTATGTTGTTAAGCCTACTGTGTTAAAACTCATATTAAAAGACGTAGTTATGGAAACAAGAGTTGGTGGAAGTGCATGCAGACCTAGGATTCGTTGCCCAAGAGAAAGATAACTTGTGGTTGTGGTGCCATATTGCACAGCCAAGCGAGGAAATTGTCTGTTCTCTTAGGAAATGTTTCGAACAGGAAGAGAATATCCTCCTTCACAATTAACCTCTTTATTTCTTTCAACCAAGTAAGGAAAAGTATTGAAAATGCTCTTAAAATAAGTGGGGTGACTGTTTCTAGCAACTCTAAAGAGAAGCAGCTACAGTCAGGTCCATTACAAATCATAACACCTGGGAAAGAGGAACAAGAACATCTCCAGTTAGGTAACTGGACATTTTTCTCTCAGATGCCAATAAGAAGGCACATCTATAGACATTAAAACTGAAAGGAGCATCCTACCCATGAAAGCTCCTTTCTTCTCGTAAAGAAGCAGAGCTTTTTTAAGAAACTAAACTTCTCCATGCTCTCTCCTCTGGGTCTTAAGTTCCAAAAAAATAAAAAATAAATAACAGAAAATTTAAATTTGAAAGATCAGATATTGCACCTCTAAGGGCTTCATTTTTAAGAGAAATGCAAAACAGTAACTTAAAGGAAATAGTATGGTTGGATGAAAGCTGGCCATACCATGTCAAAGGGCTGGACTGAGGGTATGCTTGAAAGTATCACAAGAGACCCTATTATAATCGAAAGAGATTCAACTGTAAATTAGGTACTCAGAATTACAACTGTAAAGACACAGTGAATTCATATTCAGAATACATTACTTTGTTCACGTTGACAACAAATTACTCCTGTTCTAAAGGTAGGCTAATATAGATTATATCTGCATGTTTTTGCTGCTATGAGATAAACCCAAATACTTGTTTATAGTTCCAATATCAAGGATTAAAGAGGGGGATATGCGTAATTTGCTATCTGCTTCTTGACAACACTGCAGCCCTCCACGTGGAGAAGCTGAGAGCTGTCATGTATTTTGTTTTAAAAATTAGACTTTGAATACTATGTGACATGTAAAAATCCCTTTTATAATGTGGTTTAATAGACTATATTGTCATGCTATGCTTTGTTCTTGTAATGTAATTCTTATGGGGAAGAAATGTTCTCATTAAGTTATACTACCGTAACATTAAGTACGGGAGGTGGGGTGTGGGAGGGGAGGAGGATGCGAAAGAAAATATCATGCATTCTTGTAAACTAAAATACCTCTCTCTGAATAATAGTCGCTAAGCAACAAGTGTATGCAGGTGCAGCTTTACATGCTACCTGCAGTTTACATAAAGTCCAAAATTTTATTCTTCTGTTATTTATGTAATCTAAAGATGCTCTTTTTGATTTCCTTAGTAAAAATCAAGCAAAAGTCTTTGAAATGAATAGAAATGGCCAGTATTTCAATAGAGCAAGTATTTTCATACACAGCTTTACTAAGTAGCAAATCTGCATGCGCACATTTTACACAAAATTAAGTGAATAATAATTGGTCTAAATCATGGACATTGATTTACATCCTTTTGAAATGTACCTTTCTCTGAATATAATATAATTTAACTGGGTAATTAATGTATGAGTAGTTATGTCAATTCTGTTTTCCCAAGTTTGAATATCATGCTTTATGAACTAAGTGTTTTTGGATACAAAACTGTAAATGTTATAATCTGTTTCAGAACAGTGCTGCTTTGAATGTAATAACAATTAAGTGAAAGCATTTCTTGTGAAATATTATTTGCTGTTGTATTATTTTCTGGAGAAAAAAACTAAGGACTTGGTGGACTATGTAAATGGCAGCACTATTTGCAGTACATAGAAATAATATACCTGGTAAGAAAAGTAGGCAGCTGTTTGTCATGTGCTTTGATTAAATTGGCAATTCTATGCATACTACATAGTATATTACTCTCTCTGTATGCAGCTAAATAAACTGCATAGACTACTTATTTTTGCATAAGCAGATTTTTGCCACTATGATGCAGGTGTCAGCATTTATAAAATACACATACTTCTGCTTGTTTTAGCTTGTATCTAAAATTAATGTAACTATATCAAATTATATCTATCTTCAAGTGCATGTTAGTACAATGCCATAAAAAGTGTATGTTCATGCTTTTTAATAAGCATTAAAAGTTTTCTTCTAGGTTTATTCAGCTGTTTTTTTATTAGGTAGACATGGACATGTGTGATGCCATATTTTTAATATAACTATTTTTGTTTCTTTTTTGAGGACATAAAATGTATTGTAGATATAAATATTAGATATTTTGTACATATATATGTTTATATAGAGTTGTCCTTAGTATGTACAAAAATAATTTGTAAATAAATATTTCATTTTTTGAACTGCTTACCTTCTTCAGCTTGAAATCCTTGAAGTGCTCTATTTACCTAATTAAGTAAAAGAATTCCTCTAAAACTGAAATACGGAGCTTTCTTACACTGTATAAAGTCTGGTTTCAATTAAGATTATGTTAGGATGTTTATGGTTACTTCTCTCCCACTTTCTCTCTCTCTCTCTCTCTCTCTCTCTCTCTCTCTCTCTCTCTCTCTCTCTCTCTCTCTCTCTCTCTCTCAAATTTACCAAATTTTGAACAAGGAATCTCTTAAAGCTGGTCTTTCATAAAGAATGGAGGTGAAGCAAGAAGCTATTTTGGACATAAGTCTCTTAAATTAAAAGCAATTATACGAGGGTTGTCCGTAAAATAAGGTTCCCAATTTTTTTCACGAAAAACGTGTTTATTGACTTTGAATACTACATTTTTGGAAAGCTTAGGCTTTTTCCTATTTTTCAATGTAATTGCCGTTCTGATCAATGCGTTTTTGAATGTGGTGTATCACCTTTTGTATGGCTGCATCGTAGAACTCTCCCACCGCGCAACGAAGATAGCTTAAAATAGTTTCTTTCAGTTCCTCTCCGGTTCTGAAATGCGTCCCATGCAGGTGTTTCTTCAAGTCAGGGAAGAGATGGTAGTCACTTGGAGCTAGGGCTGGCCTGTAAGGAGGGTGTGTGACAGTATCCCATCCTAATTTGTTGATGAGAATGGTTGGGGCAATGTGCAGACGAGCGTTGTCCTGATGGAAATGCACTCCCTTCATGAGCATGCCTCCACCCACCTTGGTATACCCTAAATGCTTTGTCTGAATGTAGGTCTTACTGACATCAGGGATCATCTTGCAGATCTCCCGAACCGTCACCCTTCAATTTTCAGCATTACCTCTTCCACTTTCACAATTGTTTCGTCCAGAATACTAGTCATCATGGACATCTGTATATCCGTCTTTAAATTCTGTGTGCCATTTTTGCATGTGTTGTATGCTCATACTCTGCTCTCCATACACGTCACACACTTGGGAATGAATGAGCACCGGTGCAGGCTTTTTGCACATAGAAAATGCATCACAAAGCGTAATTTGCACCTGGCGAGAGAAGAGAGTAGAGGCTCCATTTCTAACGGCTGCCAAACCAAGACTGAGTGTTGCAGACAGGTCACAGGCCGGGGGACTGGGAGAGGAAGAACCAAGCTACACGCCAGTATTGCTGGATCTCCTGTAATAGGGTTCCTCGCGACTGCAGATCCTTGGAAACCTTATTTTACAACAACCCTCGTACGACAGCCAAGGGTGACACATTGTTCATTGTATTAGGAATGTCATCTGGTAATTATTTTAGCATATAATCAGATGACACATTGGTCAAACAGCCAGCCTTGTGTTGCTTGATATTTTGTGTCAGATCCAAGGGAGATAGTTCATCCTTAAAACTTTATAAAGCCAATAAATAATATTAACAATAATATTGTGACAAATGATAAGTCTGGCTACTTTTTGTGTCACTTTACTTTGTCTAAAACTGAATCACTAAAACGAAATTCTCTGTTTTATGGTTAACAACAATTTACAATTTCTTGTGATACTGTAACTCATAACTGTTCTGTTGTATCATAACCTTGACACAAATACTGCACACTGTACACAACAAATAAATTACTCTGATGATTAACTAACTAAACTGACTCTATTAACAGTTCTGGCCAACACTGATTCAGTACTCCCTGACTACCAGTCCGACTAGATTATATAGCTGAGCGATGTTTCTCAAAGCTTCTCGTAAAAACCCAGCCATTGTAACTTTTCGAACTGTCTGGAATCCCTTTGTTCCAGCCTGCTCATTGTCGGGCTTTGCCTAACAACATAGTTCCATTCTAGTGTACCCCAAAATCTTCCCTTAGGGCAGCCTCTGGATGTGGTTGATTACATAGCCGAACCTCTTCTCCACATGGTAGTTGGGTAGCACTCTTTGGTCCGGGTAGGGCAATGCATGCCATCCTGTTTGAAACTTCTATAGCAAGCTCATTGGTCATGATGGATCTTTGTCTGGTTGCCCTCCATGTGGGTGTATTGACAGGCCATCTTGCTCACCACCTAAAAATGGCATTCAGGGTTCCATGATTGTTAACTGTCCTGGTGCACCTTGGTCCTAGTGAGTTCAACCACCTCTGCCAGGCTTTCTCTGCAGACCCCAAGATTTTTGCTGGGGCTTCAGTGCATTATCTCATATTGTCTGACTCGCAGGACCCTCCCACTAACATCGACCATCACCTTGTAACACCTGAGGGTACTCAATCCCATAATCACTTCCTCAGCAACCCTTGCAACGCACACCCAGAGACTTCTAAAGCTTTGCCCTAAGATCATCTCCAGCCAGGCCCCAGAATCCAGGCAAGGTGTCGCTGGATTTTGCCACTATCTCATAGGGTTGATCTAGTTTCCTTGATGGCAAGTCCTCCATCATGTCCAGTCAGATCACAGTCACAGCTGCACCCGTGTCCACCAGCATCCAGCACAACTTATCCTGTATCCTGCCGTCCATGATGATGTCCTCCACTCTTCTGCCTAAGACATACAGCGTCACTTGATGGGATAGTTCCAGTGGTTCCTCCGTGCCCCATGCCAGTCTTTACTTGTCTCTCACTTGCTCTTTGGCTTTGCAGCTGACATTCCTTCACGATGTGTCCTGGGTGCCTACATCCTCAACACACTCTGCTAAGGGATCCTTGCAGATATCCCTCAGCTAGCTCTTTTTCTCTGTCATGTCACAGACTTCCATTCTCTGAGATAGGCATAGCTCTACCTCGGCCGCTAGCTGCTCCCTCCTCAGGTCTGCGCTATCCCATTCATCTCTGGCATTCAGTTCCTTGGCACCATAAACTTGACTTCCAGGGTGCGAAACTGTTTGCCGACTATGGACATTAATGCATTGGCAGATGTTTCCCATGTCTTCCTTTATGCCTGCCAAATGCTCATCAATCTTTGCTCATAGCTCCGTCTTTATCCTATCCAAACCGGATTTGATTTTTGCCTCTATCTTCTCCATTGCAAAATTCATTTCTGTCTTTGTTTCTTTCATCATGGAGTTCAAAGTTCCTTCTTTGCTTCCCAACTTCTCCTTTCTGAAGTTTATGTTTTACAAATCGGCTTTCATTTTTATAATACTGGACAACAGATTCTCAAGCATTGCTTCCATCATGGTTTTTGAATCTGTTCCTTGAATCAGTGTGGCAAATCATAAGTCCAGTAAGTTTTTATGTCACTTTATTTCATCTAAAACAGAATCACAAAACATAGTCCTCTGTTTTACCATTAACACAATTTAGAATGTATGGTGACCTTGCAACCCACAACTGTTGTGTTGTATTGTAGCCTTGACACTAATACTGTGCACTGTATACAACAAATAAACTACTCCAACAATTAACTACTGAACTATCTCAACACTCCTTGACTGTCTGTCTGAGTAGCTCATGTAGCCGAGTGACATTTCTCAAAGCTTCTCATAAAAGCCAGGCATCTGTAACTTCTTGAACTGTCTGGAGTCCCTTTTGCTTAGCAACCTAGTGGTGAGGTAGCTAACCTCAAGCATCCTTTGAGGTTTACGGCCACTGTAACAATATGGGTAATATTTTGACGCACAGGAAAGGCATCTTCAGATGCAAAAGGACAAAGGTGAGTATTCTATAAATAGCACACTATAAAATAACTTCTGGCAAATGAAATAGAGGTTTAAGAGGTTAAATACACATGTACATGTATGCTTGTGTGTTTACTCACACACATCACACAAATACACAAATTTAACTAAAACAAATAAAAGAGTAGAATTTTAGCCATAAAATGGTCTTATCTAGTTTATTTGTTCTAGCATTTAGGGGATCCTGAGAAGTCTATTAGCAATCAAGGGCATCCAACTTGATGCTAGGGGTGGAATAAATGAGAGCAACACCAGGGGTGATGAACATTTAGATCAAGTCAATAGTGAATCATCTCCAGAATATTAAGTTGCTAATGGGCCTTGGACATGAAAGTGCCAGAATTTCTGGTTAGACCACAAGGGAATCTCACATCAGAGATAAATACCCCAAGGACAACTTACAATTGTAAGTACTTTATGTCCCGGGTTTAAGTAACCTTTAGATGGTAATTATTATGTATTTATGCGAATAAGCTTACTGCTAGTGGTCTAACCGGGAAAAAGTATTAATCAGCTGAGGGATTTAATGTTGTACTGGCAAGTTGGCCATGGTGGCTTAGTGATTAAAGCAGCCATTCGATAAACGGAAGATCCATGGTTCAAATCCCTGCGCTAGCATTGAATTTTTCAGTCCTGATTCCACTTCTAAAATGTCATTGAAGTTGATCAGATGAAGCACATCAGACTCAATGCAAAGAATTGACATAGCGTTCAGTTTTCTCATGGTGTGTTGTTGAACGAAGGTAATTTTTAACTCTCTTGAGCACTGAAAATGACCTCTCTGCTAAACAATTTGCTACAGGTTTTCACAAAAATATAGATAGCACTACACCAATAATAGGTTAAACATCCAAGATATCCTCTGTGCTTACAACTGTTCACTATCTAAGTCCATTGAATACTAAAAATCTAGAATATAGTCATTAACAGTTTAAAACATATTCAAGCATTCATTGTTGAAACAAAGCCGATTTCTGAAAGGCAGGCTGTGATTAATTTCAAAGCTATTGACGATGATATAGGCCTAAATTGAAAATGTAATTGAATTGTAGTAATATCAATAAACAATAAACATACATCCTATTTGATTTCCAAACAGCCATTGTTGTTTATGCAAGCAGTTAAATGTAATAATTTTGTTCCAGCCCCTTCTACATGTTTTGCAATAAAATTATGCAGCTGCAGTCTTTACTTTTACTGTTGCCGCAAACCCACGACAATGCGATAAAACCAAAATATTCGATTTCCTCAAGTTGTACAAGATCAAAAAAGAAAAAAAGGGAACAGAAAGACAGAGAAAATGCCACCCTCCTGAAAATTGCCGCCCGAGGCAACTGCCTAGGTTGCCTAAGCCCAAATCCAGCACTGAGATTAAGAGGAAACAAAGTAGAAGAATACTGTGAAAAATGACAGGTCCAGTTGCTTTTTATGCCACTTTATTTTCTCTAAAACTGCATCACAATTCATAATTCATGACCTTGCAGCTCACATTGTTCTGTTGTATTTCAACCTTGATACAAACTCCACAAACACTGCACAACTCAGCTCTGACAACTAACTGACCAAAACTCAACTAAAACTAACTGCTCAGTCCATGCCAAACCATTTATATAGACTCTCAGTTACTGCAGATTTTTCTGACAATTGAAATTTCTCTGCTTCTCTCATAAAAAGGTTCCAGTATGTCTAAAGCTCCTGAAATTGTGGGTAGTGACATTTGTTCTGGACTGCCCATTGTTGCCTGCTGGCACATATATGCAGTGGTGTGAGGTAGTTCACCTTGACTCTTCTTTGAGGTGCACGACCACCATAACACTGCTTCCTCCTCAGGGCTGGTTGTCCTGACCAGTGTCATTGTAGTTAACCAGACAAGAAGCATCTTCCCTTGGAGCAGGCTCTGAATGCAGTAAATTCTGCATGGTACAGTATGGTTGTTGCACAGAGCCCCTCATTCTGGGAAGGGTGGTCTATGCTCTCCTGCTTGAAACCTCTGCTGCAGGCTCACCGGTTGTGATGGGTCTTCGTCCGGTCACCCTCTATCCATATTTGTTCATGAGCTATCATGCACACAATATAAAGATAGCCCATAGGATTCCATGACCTATCATAACCTCCACTAAGATTACCCCACAGACCCCAAGATGTTTGCTGAGGTTTTGGAGCATTATCTAATCCTGTCTGTCTCGTAGAACCCCCTTACTGACACTGTGGCTCCTATGGGCCTCCAGTCCCAGTATCGCTTCCACAGTCACCTGCACAATGAACACCCACAGACATTTGAGGTTATTTTGAGCCACTTATTTACACTTACCTTCACTACAGTTACACAATACAGTTTAAAAAACCTGCTTAGTAAGCCACTAAACAATATCATCCCATACAATAAAAAATTGGGGATTTACCAGATCAACTGTAATAGTTGTGTCAAAAGCTACATAGGGAGCACAAAGAGAAATTTGGATATAAGACTTAAGGAACACCAAAGAAACATAAAATTAAAACAAATTGAAAAGTCTGCTGTGGCACATCATTTTTGGACTGAAAACCACAACATCGGCCTTAATATAAAACTGTTAAAATCTATTAATTCACCAATGGAACTGAATATTTGGGAAAAAATATACATAATCAAGAACAGTAATAAAGTTATTAATTTCGAAATACCAGCATTGAATGAAGTATTAAAGCTCTGCGCCCCTAACACCAGATGGCAGCAGAATAGAGACAGCAGAGAAAAGGAACAAGAGGATAACATCAGTTACCCAACGGCTGATGATGGGATCGAATGGTCCTGAAAACATTTCCGCTTTAAAAAAGCAGTTTAGTAGTGAAGGTAAGTGTAAATAAGTGACTCAAAATAACCTCAAATTGAAGAATACTTCACTGTCAATATACTTCTATTTTTAATACCCACAGATGTATTATGCTCTGTTCCAAGGTCAACTCCAGCTAGGCCTCCTCTCCATGAGCAAGGTGTCATCAATGCCATCCCTAGCTGATAGAACTGATCTGGTTTTATCAATGGTAAGCCCTCCATCAAGTCAGGTCGGATCACGGTCACAGCTGCACTCATGTCCCCCAGTATCCGGCACTGCTTCCCTTGTATGAATCCTCCACAATGAGGCTGCCATCCATCTTCCTGCACAAGGCACACAGTGTCACTCAAGGGATTGGCGATGAGTACCCGACTTGCCCTTCATCACATCAGTACTCATCCCTATTCTGCCTGCTTGTCAGCCGGTATGGACAGTCTCTCATCAGATGTCCCTGCTGGCCACATTCCTGACATACTCCACAAGAGGAACTTCATCCCTGAACTTTCTCTTTGTCTCGGTAGTGTCATATACTTCTGCTCTCTGAAACGGCGGTAGAGGTTAACTCAGCTGTTAGCTGCTCCCTCCTTAGGTCTGTGGTATCCTGCTCATCCCCTGGAGTTGCCTGTTCTTGGTCTTGTCATGAACAGCCTTCGCTAAGTGTCCTGGCTGGCCACACCTCCAACTGACAACCCTACATCCTTGGGCTAATCCTCCAACTTTTGTGCAGTATGTGTTTGTTCATCTCTAATGGTTAATCAGTATACAAAATTAATGCATTTCAAATAAAGAAGACTTAAGGGGACAAGGTAGTGATTCATACATGATTTCAGTATTTCAAAACATAACTTTAGTTGAGGATATCCAAGCTTCTACTGCTCAGATCAAAATTTAATTTGGGATTATTATTTAGTGATTCATTTTAATTACATTGATATAGAATTACAATTATTTAAATAGGCATGTAATAAGCAAAAAACTGATAACGTGTTTTTGAAAAACAATATATATAGTACTAACGGTACAAATTCCTTCTACAACATTCAAGCCTATGTGTTGAAACTTTTTACTGCACTAGGCAATGTGTATTCATAACTTTTAACCTAAATTTACTTAAATATCTCTGGCTATATTAAAAAAAAAGTATTTAGCTTTTGTAAAAAGAAGTACATTTTTTTGAACAAATATTTTTTTTTACATTTTCTATTTTGGATTTTTCCAATAACAATGGGTTACGTTTGTAGAGTACATGCTTCTGGAACTACTGTAAAATTTTCTTTCAAATAGGTTTAGCGGTTTTGAAAAAAAAAATTGTACCAGAGTTTGAAAAAATGCCAAGTTACAGAAAACTACATTTAAAGAAAAGTGTGTCATCTCTGATGCCCTCTTTATACAGTATGACACAGCACTCTGCCATATTTAAATGGCGTAATTTAAAGCCTTAAATGTGCCAGTACCCTTACAGTATATATATCATTTTGATGAGGAAGGTTTCTACTTTTTTTAAAGATGAAAAACAAAAAATTGACTTTTTGAGCCCAAATCACTACCCGGTCCCCTTAACAGGCTATTCCAAGAAAATTCAAGATATACATTTTATTTAACTAAATATCTTAAACTTATGGTACTTTAATCAAAATTTTTATAGTCATTTGAAGAAAACAAGAATTCCATAGGTTTTACACATAAAGGGTAGTTTGGGGTGGGGGATTTTCTTGAAAATCAAGTCACGTGTTTGGAAGATGCTGAATCTAAATACCAAGTTTGGTATTTAGTAGACATTTAATTTTTGAGTTATGCTACTCACACACATAAACAGACCTTTTTTCTAAAAATCTGATGTATTGCATTAAAATGGTTTCCTCTGCCCTTTATGTGGAAGATCTTTTGAAATTCCAGATTAAAGTTTAAGATATAATTTATAAATGGATACACAAACCATTTATTCTTAATAAAAAATTATTTCTCTATTTCATTTTAATTGAGAGAAATATGTGCATAAATAGCTACATTATATACACAAAGGTAATAGCAACAGTGAAATGTTTAATAACTAGACACTATATGCTGGCTTTAAAATTCCATACTCTTTCACACAATTAAGTGATTGATAGGAGTTCAAATGAATGACAAAAATTCATTGGAGAACAATTTGAAACATTAATAATGGAATATCTTGGAAATGGCTTATGCCATAGAAAAATTGGTTTTAAATAAATTGTATGTGTGTGTGCCTTTATTTTATTGTAGTACTTTTTGTTGTCAATTGCCTAATTTATACAAGATATACGGTTTATACAGAGTTCCTCCCAAATGAAGAGGGCTTCACAGGCAAAACCATGTGATATGAAACTTTTCAACTTAAAAATAAAAAGGAAGCTAATTATTTGCAATCAACTGTATCCAAGGTGATACCTCAGTTTAATTTTAGAGAAATTGCTTTTTATTATCATAATAAAAAGATCCAAAAAATTTTCAGTTACTTTAAACTCCAAAACTTATTTTTTGGAGTTGCCTTGAGAACAATACAAGAAAATTCAAGTTACTTATTTTATTTGTTGTGTAAATATATTTCATATATTGTATTTTAATCAAAATCATTAGAGCCATCTTGAGAAATTAAAAAATAATGAAAAATGTTCCATTGAAAAGATTTCTAGGTTTGGAGGATTTTATATTTACTTTTGTTGTTACGTCCTTGGAAGAATGTTGGTAAGTTTGACTCAATGACAACTTGCGGAGGGGAACTTAGTATCTCGACCAAAAGACAATATTTTGTGGCTATGCCTTTGACAGGGCATCCCCGGGAGGATGGATGAGACGAATGGATCCAAAGGTAGCCAGAATATTGCCACAACAGAGCAGAGGGCAGGATCCCTACATTTTCCCAGTTAGAAGCACCCCAACAGAGGCAGACTCAGCCTAGGTCCTCTCCCACCCCTTTGTATTCATATTCCCAAGGGGTCATGGAACTCAGAAACCGGCTGCCCCCCCTTCCCCCATGGAGGCCCAGAAACCAGTATGCTTGCCTTCCAATCCTGGGGTATGAGATTTCCAGAGCACCTTTGTTCCCCCTGCCATGCTGCTGCTGCAACGTTCGCCAATGATTCTAACCTAGCAGGATGAAGGGTGAAATAAAATAATTTAATGTAATAAAATGGAGGGACATGAAATTTGGAGGATATGGAAATCCTTCCCAGCCTGGCAACCCAGGGAAACCTCCAAAAAACGCATGGGTCAGGAAGGTCGACCATGGGGATTGAACCTGCAACCTCCCGAATGTGAGCCACAGACGTCACCGCCTGAGCCATCCCACTCAGTTGCTAAGTTTAGTAGTTATCTGATTTTTCATTTCTTGTTCTCAGTTTCTCTCTTTCTCTATCCTCAACCCTCTCCCTCTCTCTCTCTTCCTCCCTCTCACCTCTCCCTACCTCTCCCACTTTTCTCTCTCATACAACACATGCATGCATATAACTGGTGAAACTTTTGGTTGACTAATACCTCCTCTACCAACTGTAGCCACTTATGTATTAAAGAAAATAACAAGAGGTTGTGCATTAAATTTTCTCCTTTCTACTCCACCATTGCATCATAAATGAGTTTTGATTTAAAAAATGCAAAATAAGCCTTTTAAATGAAAACATCTGCATTTATGCTCACATATTTAATAAGTGTAAATGAGTTTAAAGTAAATCTGCATAACTGTAAGCCTACATTTATATTTATTATTTATAAAGTGGCCAACAAGCCACTGTTGATGTTTTTAAACACACAAGCTGTGTATGTCCAATGTTTGAGAGGTAGAACTGGAACTTAGAAATTCAATGCCACAGCTGAGAGGGTCTGTGGTTCAATCCCAGCTCTGGCATTGAAATTTTAAGTTCCAGTTCTACCTCTCCTATATTTATATTTTATATATTAGTGGTATTCCAAGCCAAAGCAAAATAAATTATTTTTTTATTTCAAATTTACAAATCATCATCAGCAGCATTCTAAAACAAGATCAAAATAAAAATAATTTCCATGATTCTGCATGAGCTACTATTTATTATTGCCACTATTAATCTGATTATTGTGTGTAAGTAATTATATAATTTTTTCTGTATACTGTATATTTATGCTGCATGTATCTGTGTCTCTGCACTTAAGAAAAGCCTTGGAGTGGAACATAGCAATTGATATGCTTTCAATTCTACATCTGTTTCCTTTCTGTAATATTCTTTAATTGTCTCTTACATTTGCTTAAGTTTATAATGATAGCCTTAATGACCTTTGAAAGAAGATAACCTTTGAACATAATTTGTGTCATCTTAACTCTGAAGCAAGCATGAAACAGCCTCACATGTTTGTAAAGGCTGCCTTCATGTAGTGCATTATCAGGTCTGTCATTGTTTATAGGTATATTTAATGCTAATCTATTGCATTTCTATTAAAATGTACTAAAAAGTGTGATAATAAATAACTTAGTCATTGTATCCTGTAAAGTTACTTGTAAAAGCATCTGATATCAAACTTTTCAATTGGAAAATAACCTGGAAGCTAATTATTTGCAGTTAACTGTACTCAGTGAGATATCTCAGATTAACATTAAAGTGCTTTTTATTATCATAGTAAAAAGAATCTAAAATGTTTCAGTTACTTTGAAAACTCCAAAACTGTTATTTTTTGGAATTGCCCTGAGAACAACACAAAATGAGCAGAATATTTGTAAGTGACATCAAGCCCAGACAGATTTTGGATATATTAAAAAGGAGTTCAGCTTGGAGCAATGGAAAGCGGACATTTATAACAGAAAGTGAAGCAAGAAAAAATGATGAACGTAATAAATTACAAAAATTATTTCCACGGAAGGAGGAATTTCCTGCAAGACATATTGGACCTCGTGAACATGAGCAGACTCAGATGCTAGAACTTCTTGGATTCAGGGTAAGCAAATAATCTATTTTTCTTATTTAAAGAAGTTAGGTATATAAATCAATAATGTATTCACATATTCAGGCAGTTAAGATACTACATAAATGTGATTTTTATATATATATATATATATGACAACATATTAAGGAAATGTGAATGTCAAATTTCTAGCCATTATCATTTATTTCTATATTTCTTCTACAAACTGTTCTTACAAAACCTTATTCTTTTATGTAGTTATTAATCAGCATACACATTTGCAGAGCAACATATGAAATACATTCATAATATTACAAGTATAATTGCTTATATAAAGGAACATAGCAATTTTATAATATTACTAGGTGAAATACCCAGCATTGCCTGTGATTTGACGATTTATCCCTTCAGCAATTAGACTTAGACTGCACTTGTGTTTATTTGGACACATTTAAAAATTATTACTTAATACACTTAAACAAAGAATTAACTAGAACTCTTAGGATACACTAAAAACAAAAAATAAACAAAATCAATACATAAATAAATACACCAAGGAAACATTATGCAAAAGCACTGTTCAACAACCGCAAATACCATTGGATGAAGGTGCACATGAAGTATGACTTACAATATTTTGAGTTAAGAAGTTAACTTTTGCGCAGCTTTAGGCAAATGTTAATATCATTATTTGCAGAATACATAATGTATAACCAACCCAAATTTGGTTACCAATTATTCAGTAGGTAGTGTGTAACCAGAATTTAAAGCAGAGTTATAAGCTTTATCTTGCTTCCTAATGACAGCCCAAGACCTTTAAAAATATAGTAAAACTTGTTTCAACTATTACATTACAGAAATGTAAACAAATAAGATTAAGGTAATTAATTACCTGCATTGTTCATGGTTGATGATTTATCCCTACAACACTTAGCCTTAGGTTGTATCTGCCCAATAATCATGTATTTCTTTAGAGACATTTAAGAAATGTTACATACGACACTTAAAGAGTTGATTAAAACTCCCAGAGCATTATATACATACTGGGTGTCCCAAAAAACACAGACAATGCTTAGTATGTTGTGTGGGATGACAAATTGATCGGTTTTCAAATAGGGACCCCTGTACGGAAAGTATAAGTAACTATTATTTTATAAAACTTCGGATGAAAATGAAGTAGTAGTAGTTTATTACTGTCAATAGACATTGTCAGACTATTTACAATATTTACAAAATTTATACAAATCAAAATCATTTTATACAACAATAACCAAATCCACCTGAATGAACAGAAACGACCAGATAATTTATACATGATTAAGAATTGACCATTCGAAATTAACACACGAGCACCTCATAACCAAAAGTCAAGCTACTATGTGTATAGAACCTAACAGGCAAAAGTACAAGGTTCCTTCACAACAAGAGCACTGAACAACTCTACAGCTGTTTTTAATACTATCAAATTTATAGATGCCATTAAATTACCATTATCATTATGAATCTTGTAATAGGAAATAAATAAATTTAAAAAACAGGTTTGTAATAATAATAATAATAATAATAATAATAATAATAATAATAATAATAATAATAATAATAATAATAATAATAATAATAATAATAATAATAATAATAATAATAATAATAATAATAATAATAATAATAATAATAATAATAATAATAATAATAATAATAATAATAATAATAATAATAATAATAATAATAATAATAATAATAATAATAATAATAATAATAATAATAATAATAATAATAATAATAATAATAATAATAATAATAATAATAATAATAATAATAATAATAATAATAATAATAATAATAATAATAATAATAATAATAATAATAATAATAATAATAATAATAATAATAATAATAATAATAATAATAATAATAATAATAATAATAATAATAATAATAATAATAATAATAATAATAATAATAATAATAATAATAATAATAATAATAATAATAATAATAATAATAATAATAATAATAATAATAATAATAATAATAATAATAATAATAATAATAATAATAATAATAATAATAATAATAATAATAATAATAATAATAATAATAATAATAATAATAATAATAATAATAATAATAATAATAATAATAATAATAATAATAATAATAATAATAATAATAATAATAATAATAATAATAATAATAATAATAATAATAATAATAATAATAATAATAATAATAATAATAATAATAATAATAATAATAATAATAATAATAATAATAATAATAATAATAATAATAATAATAATAATAATAATAATAATAATAATAATAATAATAATAATAATAATAATAATAATAATAATAATAATAATAATAATAATAATAATAATAATAATAATAATAATAATAATAATAATAATAATAATAATAATAATAATAATAATAATAATAATAATAATAATAATAATAATAATAATAATAATAATAATAATAATAATAATAATAATAATAATAATAATAATAATAATAATAATAATAATAATAATAATAATAATAATAATAATAATAATAATAATAATAATAATAATAATAATAATAATAATAATAATAATAATAATAATAATAATAATAATAATAATAATAATAATAATAATAATAATAATAATAATAATAATAATAATAATAATAATAATAATAATAATAATAATAATAATAATAATAATAATAATAATAATAATAATAATAATAATAATAATAATAATAATAATAATAATAATAATAATAATAATAATAATAATAATAATAATAATAATAATAATAATAATAATAATAATAATAATAATAATAATAATAATAATAATAATAATAATAATAATAATAATAATAATAATAATAATAATAATAATAATAATAATAATAATAATAATAATAATAATAATAATAATAATAATAATAATAATAATAATAATAATAATAATAATAATAATAATAATAATAATAATAATAATAATAATAATAATAATAATAATAATAATAATAATAATAATAATAATAATAATAATAATAATAATAATAATAATAATAATAATAATAATAATAATAATAATAATAATAATAATAATAATAATAATAATAATAATAATAATAATAATAATAATAATAATAATAATAATAATAATAATAATAATAATAATAATAATAATAATAATAATAATAATAATAATAATAATAATAATAATAATAATAATAATAATAATAATAATAATAATAATAATAATAATAATAATAATAATAATAATAATAATAATAATAATAATAATAATAATAATAATAATAATAATAATAATAATAATAATAATAATAATAATAATAATAATAATAATAATAATAATAATAATAATAATAATAATAATAATAATAATAATAATAATAATAATAATAATAATAATAATAATAATAATAATAATAATAATAATAATAATAATAATAATAATAATAATAATAATAATAATAATAATAATAATAATAATAATAATAATAATAATAATAATAATAATAATAATAATAATAATAATAATAATAATAATAATAATAATAATAATAATAATAATAATAATAATAATAATAATAATAATAATAATAATAATAATAATAATAATAATAATAATAATAATAATAATAATAATAATAATAATAATAATAATAATAATAATAATAATAATAATAATAATAATAATAATAATAATAATAATAATAATAATAATAATAATAATAATAATAATAATAATAATAATAATAATAATAATAATAATAATAATAATAATAATAATAATAATAATAATAATAATAATAATAATAATAATAATAATAATAATAATAATAATAATAATAATAATAATAATAATAATAATAATAATAATAATAATAATAATAATAATAATAATAATAATAATAATAATAATAATAATAATAATAATAATAATAATAATAATAATAATAATAATAATAATAATAATAATAATAATAATAATAATAATAATAATAATAATAATAATAATAATAATAATAATAATAATAATAATAATAATAATAATAATAATAATAATAATAATAATAATAATAATAATAATAATAATAATAATAATAATAATAATAATAATAATAATAATAATAATAATAATAATAATAATAATAATAATAATAATAATAATAATAATAATAATAATAATAATAATAATAATAATAATAATAATAATAATAATAATAATAATAATAATAATAATAATAATAATAATAATAATAATAATAATAATAATAATAATAATAATAATAATAATAATAATAATAATAATAATAATAATAATAATAATAATAATAATAATAATAATAATAATAATAATAATAATAATAATAATAATAATAATAATAATAATAATAATAATAATAATAATAATAATAATAATAATAATAATAATAATAATAATAATAATAATAATAATAATAATAATAATAATAATAATAATAATAATAATAATAATAATAATAATAATAATAATAATAATAATAATAATAATAATAATAATAATAATAATAATAATAATAATAATAATAATAATAATAATAATAATAATAATAATAATAATAATAATAATAATAATAATAATAATAATAATAATAATAATAATAATAATAATAATAATAATAATAATAATAATAATAATAATAATAATAATAATAATAATAATAATAGTATTTGTATCACAGTATATATATATGTACATAGTTTGTAACAATTAAAATTCAAATTATAGTTCATCCACTTTATACAAACATTTAAGAATAAGATACTGCTTTAGTTTATTTTTAAAATAACTTTTTGTGCAGGACTTAACTTCAACAGGTAGTTTATTGTACAGTATTTCTTTTCTTTTTAATCACTGTTATTCTATGAAGGTTCATATATATTTTGTCTTGTGTTATGTGTATGTATTTCACTATTCATCTGGATACCATTTGTACTGTTTACAGTTAAGAGAATGGTTTTATACACATATAATGGTACAATAGTTAGGATGTTTTCCTTAATAAACACATTTCTGCAAGTTTCTAGTTTATGAATATTGAACATAATTCTTATACAATTCTTCTGTAAAATTAAAATTCTATTAATATGTACCTGAGCAGCTCCTCCCCAAACTTATAAACAATAAATAAGATGCGGAAAAAGAAGACCATAGTACATCATTTTCACTGTATGTTCATTTGCATATCTTTTTATTAGTCTAAAGAAGTAGATATATTTACTTATTTTATTACAGATACTGTTAATGTGTTCAGACAAGGTTAGTTTACTGTCTGTCTTTATCCATAATAAGGGATAAGATGCAGTCTATGTCAGATTAACCATGGGGGAGATAGTTTCATTAATTTCATTTCTTCCTCCTAGGTCAAATATCATAACTGGTTTTTTCTTCATTTACTTTTAGTTTATTACATTCTAAATAATGTGTTATAGTGTGATTAGTATTGTTAAAGTATTTGCATATGTATTTAATGTATCATTCCAACATAGAGTAGTAGTAACATCAGCTTAACTGATTGTACTAAAATTATTGCTTGTTTGCATATCATCTATATATAATAAACAGATCAGGGCCCAAGACAGAACCCTACTGAACTCCATACTTTACCTCCAACATTGCTGATTTTATTTTATTTAGGTTGTTGCCATCAAGATAATTGATTTCAGAACACTGTCGGAGTTTAAAACAGTGGAGCATCTCATTAAAATCTGTAAAACTTATTTTTGTCAACATTTAAAAACATAGAGAGGCTTCTCCCCACAACTAGTCCTGAAGGATTTTTAAAGTAAATGGAGCAAAAGAGGGCCAGTTACAGAGAGTAGTCTCTCCAAAACTAGTTCTGAGGGATTTTTAAAGTAAGTGGAGCAGAAGTGTATTTAAATGTCAATAAACATAAGTTTTATAGATTTTAATTATGCTTTTGTTGTCAATGTTTGAGTAACTAGTCTGTCATTGATAAAAATATAGATAGCTTTACAAACTTTTGTAATCATTACATCAAATTAAATAATTAACTATATGAAATGGAGTGGAATTTCAATTTCTGAGCTACATATTAATTTTTGCCTTGTGTCAAAGGTTATCTACGCCAAATTTGATCAATATGGTGCAACAGTATAGAAATCTATACGGAACACATGCACATACACATATACACTGACTTTTATAAATATTAAGATTAATTAACCTATAACCAATTCTTTCATAAAATAAATATAAAAAACTTAAATAAAAATAAAATAAACATTTTCTAGGAATTAGTCTGAGATGAGTGTGTATGATTTGCTTTTATGGTGCCATTATATCTATGAAGTATTAGTATGACACTTTTATTAAAATTATAGCATTATTAATGTTTATTAAACCAACTCCACTATTAAGCAAATTATTAATGATTTTGGCAATCTGTAAAGGTCCCTTTTCTGTAATTTTGATATATACATTTCATTGTAGCTATAAAATGTTTGGAGGAGGCAGAAGCAAATCTTTGTATCTCATGCTCTTTCTATGATATTGCAAGAAACAACTGAATGGTGACCACTTCAAAAATAAAAATTGAAAAATTCAGATCAATACAAGGAACATCTCAGAAATTCTGATGCAATAAAGAAAGTATTATTATGTGTTTTAAAGATAAATACATTTTTCGTGTTTTATCCATCTCTTATGATTTATCAATTATACAAAAGTGTACAAATTTCATTCCAAATAAGAAGGACTTTACAGATTATTCTCACAAAGTTTATTAGTCATGTTTATATTTTAAATGTGAATCTCTTAATCAAAATAGAGCCAGTTTTTAAAAGAATAAAAAGTTATAAAAATATTCCTTTGGTTCTAAAAAGAAGTAGGAAACTTCATTTATGGAGTTTAAATCCATTGCACCATTCTGCCACATTAGGAAGATGAAGTTTATTAATCAATAAAGGTTTATTAAATTTGATGCCAAGAATAGCACTTTAATGATTCACATATAGACTTTTCAAATTAAAGTTTTAAGAACAATAGTTACTGCACCATGGTGTGTGCAAATGATGACATACATAGATATCTCAAGATCGACACTGTTATAGAAGATCATTTAAAAGTGCAGCACCATAAAAACAAAGAGATATTGAAAGTGCTTAGTAAGTGTGAAGTTTGAAGATTGAAAATAATAAAGCCAGATGATCTAATGTGTGACCACAAGAATTAGTGTAAACTTTGGGGGTCTTCAGTGGAAGACTCACCTATACATATGAACTTATTTATGAAGAAAATATTACTAGTTGTAATTTGTGTTTAAAAAAAAAACTTTAGTGATTTTTACTTTCATCATGTAATAGTTTGGTGTGTGACTATTTTAATGAAAGTTTTTGGAATTGGAATCTGGAAGTTCTTGGAAGGTATTAAACTTTGTGGTTTGCCAGGAGAAATACGAACTGGTTTGAAAATTTAATGCCATTCTGACAGTTTGTCACAATAGCTCAGTGGTAGAGCAGCCATGCGGTAAGCGGAAGGTCTGTGGTTCAAATCCCAGTTTTGGCATTGAATTTTTAAGTTCCAGTTCTACCTCTCAAACTTTGCCCACACATGGCTTGTGTGTTTAAAAACACCAACAGTAAGTTTGTTGGCATACATAAATAATAATTACCATCTGAAGGTTATTTAATCCTGGAATATAAAGTACTTACAATAGTAAGTCACCATTGGGTAATTTGTCTCTGATGTGAGACTGCCTTTGTGGTTTACCAGGAGAAATACGAACTGGTTTGAGAATTTAATGCCATTCTGGCAGTTTGTCACAATAGCTCAGTGGTAGAGCAGCCGCCTGGTAAACGGAAGGTCTGTGGTTCAAATCCCAGTTGTGGCATTGAATTTTTAAGTTCCAGTTCTACCTCTTAAGTATGAAGTTTGGCATACTGTTCATAGATGCGTGCATGCACATTTCTTTCTAAAAATACTTAATTTTTGGATTGAGGGACCTAATAATGTGTATTTCCGGTGAATATTGATGTAGAATTTTTGGATGGAATACAATACTTCCTCCACCTACAGTAAGCAGATGCCAAAAAAAGTGAAAAAATGCAGAGAAATAAAGGCAAAGCACTAGGAATGGGACCTTGATAATATTAATACTTCAGAAATATCAAACTATGTCTAATACTTTGAAAGATAAACATTTGATTCTTTTAAATTTTTAACTTTTGCATTATTGAAAGTTATTACATTTAACTTATGCTAGATAAGGAGTGAAAAGAATTGAGATCTCACATTTTTAACCAAACAGGGTGGCTCAGTCAGTAATGCTTGGGACTCACATTTGAGAGGTGCCGTGTTTGATCTCCTATTTTTTTGGCAGTTTTCCTTGGTCACCAGGGAAATTCTGGGTTGAATACTTTCCTTTTTGAGACTCCATTTCAACCAGTACTTTCATGATAGAAGTGTCGGTGAAGGATCAGCATGGCACTGCTTTGTGGGGACTTTGGACATTGTAGCTATTGTTCTTGGGGTAGGTCTCAAAACCCACATGACTGCGGCCACATGAACAGACCTGGAGCTGAGATGAAGAATCTCCAGAATAATGTGAATGCAGCACATAAGATTTTCTAGAAAATAGAAGCTAGCTTTTTCCCCCAAATAAATGGGTAGTTGAGGATAAATATTGTGACTTTGGTGCGGGTGTGAAGTAAAGAAGACAGATGTAGTCGAGATAAAGAAACACTTTTATTTCCGTAAACAGTAACTTTGTACACTCGTTGCAACAGCAAGAAAGTCTTTTTTCGATTCTCCAACATGCGCGGCTCCGAACTAGTAACACAACAACTAACTGTCCCTTCTCACACTTTACCGCTATTTATATCTCCCAGGCACTATTCTGGAAGCTTCAGGAACGTTCAGTTATGGCGGTGAAATACAAAGTAGAAGATTCCCAAAGTCTCTATCCTTTTCTCTCTTTCAGCAAGTGCCCCAACAATGCGGCCATTCTCTGTCTCTTTCCTTCGGCTCCTTTGCGGTAGTGCCGACAATAATGCGATGGGTGATACCGAAATTTAGATTTCCGATCGAATGGGCTTTTGAAAAAGACACGTTTTAATTTAATTGCCGGATATGAGATTTGCGATAAATATTGAGTAATAACATAAATAGATAATATAGCAGGAAGTGTTGTAAGGTGAGCAAGATATGAGTAAATAATAGTCGTTAAATTTGTAGAATAAACGCATTATTGGTTTGAAATTAACGAGTCATGACGTCATACCACATAGTTTAAATACACGTTCGAAAGTCAGTTCTACAAACCTTAAAAGTCGCGCGAGATATCTAATAAAATATAAAGTAAACATCGTTTAATCCTAAAAAAGTAATTATATATTTGAAATTCATAAAAGAACATGTTATAATAGAAAGGGACATTTCTAAATTGCGGGAAAAGGAAATAGCATTTTGGATACGAGGCTTTCTTGGATGACGTCATGACATTCAAATGAACGAACGGTCTTCTTAGCGTGGGTAAGAGAGGAAGAGTCAGTACTCAACCAGAGACCAGTACGGGAGTTCGTGCTGCGCGGATGTGATTGCGATGCCTCTACAGATACAAATATTTTCGGCATAACTCCTGAAAATATTTAAAAAGAAAATAAACAATATATAAAGTTGTTCTTGGGTTGTCCATTACACTTACGCAAACCCGAGATAAAGAGATCTTATGCAGAACTAGCCGGGGCGAGCTACATCGAAGGGCAACGTCACGTCACCAACGACTTCAGCTTCAAATGGCGAGGCAATAACTAGGACACAACGAATTTACAGCTTCAAATTGGCATCCCAGCGTGTGGCCCCGAAAGAATGGACCAACCCCCCAAGACGACCAGATCAGCATCGAACCAGCAGACAAGAAGGTGCCCAGCGTGTCAACATCTGTGAAACGTGTAGTGAACAAGTTTAAGTGCAGTTAAAGTGAAATAGTGAAAATATTGAAAATTTTGGTGAGTAGAAAAACACATGTAAATAGCTTAGAAATGGAAGACAGTGACACTGATTTTTTAGGTTTTGAAAGTCCGGAAATTGAGAAAAGTGTAAGTAGGATGGAAGAATTTAATCGGAATGTAATTGGTAGCAGAATATGCCAAGAAGTAGAAGATCAGAACGTTAGAGAAACACCTAGAGGTAGTTCAGAAATGTTTAGTAGTAATTTAGAAAGGCCAGCATTTATGTCAGAAATAGAGAATATGTTTCAAACGATAATGAAAAAGATGAGTACAGAGTTAAGTCAAAAGATAGATGAAAATAGTAAAGAATTAAGAACAGTGGAAAAGATGAGTACAGAGTTAAGTCGAAAGATAGATGAAAATAGTAAAGAATTAAGAACAGTGGAAAAGATGAATACAGAGTTAAGTAAAAAGATAGATGAAAATAGTAAAGAATTAAGAACAGAGTTAAGTCAAAAGATAGATGAAAATAGTAAAGAGTTAGGACAGAAAGTAGAGAAGGGACAACAGGAATTGGGAATGCAATTGGAAAATCAGAAGAGAGCTTTCGAAACCTTTAGGGAAGAAGTTAGGGAGGAAATTAATAAAGTTAGTAGTGAAGTAAAAGAAAATAGAGAACAGGTAGAACAGGTTAAGGGAGAATTAGAGACAATAAGGCAAGAAGTAAAGAATTCTGAAAAGAAATTAGGTCAACAAGTGAGTGAAAAATTAGATAAAGAAAGGGAAAAAGTAACATATAGATTAGACAAACAAAGGGAAGAAATTAGAGAAGAGTTACAGGGGTGTAAAGTTAGAATAGAAAGATCTAATGTAGAAAGTGAAAGGCAGGCTAGAAATTTGGAGGATGTTACAGACAAAATAAAAGGGGTAGTAACAGAAATTACTCAGGTAAAAGAGGCCTTAGAAAATTTGAAATTAAATGAAAATGCATGTAATCACAACAATCTTAGTAATGATGTTGCAAGAAACGAGGCAATACCAGGTGTATCAGCTGACATTTCGATGCAAAATAGAGGTAACAGTAATTCCCATTCTGATCTCGGAAATAGCTCAGGGATAGGTGACAATTCAAATTTACATTGGCCTAACCATGTCTTAAATGAAATGACACCTCCAGTTTTTGAAAATGAAGATTCAGATGATCCTAAAACCTTTTTAGAAGGGTTACAAGAGTACTTCACGGTGAAACGTATACCAGAGGAGTACAAGATGGTGATAGTAAGAAAATGTCTAAAGGGTAATGCTGCCAATTGGCTAGGCCTTTCTATGGGTAACAATAATGACTACAGGACCTTTAGGGACATCTTTTTAACCAGATATTGGGGAGCTAGTAGGCAGGCTAATATTAGAGTTGAATTAAGCAATGGAAAATTTAATCCTAGATCGGAGGAATCAATGGTCAACTATTTTATGAGAATAGCGAGAAAATCGAAGATGTTGGATCCTCCCTTAGACGAAAAAGATCTAATAAATATAGTTACTCCACATTTTCCGGAAACACTTCAACATTACCTAATCATAGCCCGACCCGATAGCATTGCAGCTATGATCGAATTATTATCAGCCTTAGAAGTCAATAAGCCAAAACACGCATTTGGAAATAAATATGAAGAAAAAGAAACTGTAAATTCTTTCGGGCAAGGGGCACAGTATTATCAGAATAGAAGTGAGATTAGGGAAAGATATAAAGGACCAATACCAAGGATGGAATCATTCCGGTGGGAAAATCAAGGTAGATATAACCAGGAAGGGCGTCACCAAAATAGAAATGGTAATCAAAGGGGAAGAAATATAAGGGTGAATTATATGAATACAAATAGATTTGATCGAGGTAGACGGGGACGTTATTTTGGACATAGTAGAAATTCAAATGATGGGTATTGGACAAATGGAGATAATGAGTTTAGACCGAGGTCACCAAGACAGGAAGAAAGGTATTCAAATGGACGAAATTCCCCCGAAAATGCGGAAATGGTTGAGGCCATTAACACGGTCAAAAACATGGTAGGAAGTAACCCCGATTTAATGCAGGAGAACAGAAGTAACAATTCGGGAAATAGTACAGGAGCCATACCTAAAAATCAGGGAAACGCCAGACCCGGTCAAACGCGCCTTCAGTGAGAACTGGGTATCCTAGTAATGATTGTGATAAGTACTCGGAAATAAATAGTCCTGGAAGGCAAATGATGATACAAAAGAAAAGAGAATGTAAAAATAGAATCGACGAAAACGAAAAAGTAGGAGATCCACCTAAAATCAAAATTGGAGTAAATGGAAAACAATACAATGCAATTATAGATACGGGATCAAATAGCACAGTATGCTCACAAAATTTTTATGATAATTTACAAAGTAGTGGTTTTAAAGTAATGTCTTTACCAGTTAATGGGATATATTGCTCGCTAGCTGTGGGAAAACGAAAAGAGAGAGTAAAATTTCAAGCAATGATAAATATTGAAATAAATGGGAGAATACTTGGAATTTTATTTCTGATTGTAGGAAGACTTGTGACAGATATTATAATAGGTTGTGATTGTCTTTATGCCTGGGAAGCTGTGGTGAATTTTAAAAACATGATTCTAGAAATGAAAGTTGTAGATGAGACCATTATAGTGCCTTTTGTGGAAGATAGTAGTTCAGAAACTATTGTAAGAGAAAAAGAGGAAGAAGAAATCCAAGGGGATACATTCTTTGTAGAATATGTTAAAGTAGGAGCTATGGAATTAACTGAAGTAAATGTCAAAGAGTACAGAGTCGATAATAAAGAAAATGTAGAATGGGATAAAAATGATTTCATAGACAATTTGAGGGTTTCTGATGCAACTAGGTACTATGATAGGGAGAGTAGTGAAGACTTAGAAGAATTGTTGAGAAAAAAAGTAACTCAGGCTGATCAACTAAATGAACAACAGAGGGATAAATTGTTTGAAATATTAATCCGAAATAAAGAAGTATTCTCTGAGAAACCTGGTAAATGTAATATTTATACTCATTCGTTTGAGATGATACCCATCAAACCTTTTACACATAAAGCGAGAGCTATCCCTAGTACAATAAGAGAAGAGGTAGATGCAGTTATAAAGTCAATGTTAGAAGATGAGGTTATTGAGATTTCGAATTCAGAGTTTGTGAATCCCCTATGTATTGTAAATAAGGCCAATGGAAAGATTAGGGTGACATTAGACGCGAGAAAACTAAATCAACATTGTAAACCTGATAGATTTAGACCAGAAAGTGTAGAGGTAATATTGAACAAATTGCAGAAGGGCAAAATTTTTTCTACTTTAGATCTTACAGCATCTTTTGGCAGATCCCACTTAGAGAAGATTTAAGAAAATATACAGCGTTTTTACATTCAGGAATATTATATCAGTTTCGAGTTTGCGCCTTTGGTATGAATACCAGTGGTAGTGCACTATTAAGAGCTTTGTATGAAATTTTTGGAGAAACCATAAAGAAATTTGTAGCTCAGTATGTGGATGATTTTGTGATTTTTTCAGAAAATATAGAGGATCATTTAAATCATATCAATTATGTGCTTAGTCAGTTAAAGAAAGCAAACCTGACAATAAAGCCAAGTAAAACTGCATTCTTTGTGAAACAGACAGAATTTTTAGGTTATGTTATTTCAAATAAGGGAATCAGGCCTAATCCCGACAGAATTGAAAGCATAAATAAAATACCAGCTCCTAAAAATATAAAGCAATTGAGAAGATTTCTTGGTATTCTAAATTATCAGTCAAGATTTATCCTGGAATATGCAACCGTAGTAGCCCCATTAAGACAACTTTTGAGAAAAGATGTAAAATGGCAATGGTCATCAGTAGAACAAGAATCTTTCGAAAAAGTAAAAACATTGTTTGCAGCGTCAATTTTATTGGAAAAACCTAGGGAAGATCTCCCCTACATAATTTATACAGATGCTTCAGGACTTGGTTATGGTAGTGTCATATTACAAAAAGATGAGGAAGGAAAAGATCACCTCATTGCTGTAGCTTCAAGGGGGCTTTCAAGGACTGAATCACAGGCTTGCACTACAGAGAAAGAGATAGCAGCTATTTACTTTGCACTTGTAAAATTTAAGCAATATGTATATAACAACCCAGTAATAGTTTACACAGATCATGTTAGTTTGGCATTTATGAACTCTTGCAAACTCACAAGCACACGTATTTCTAGATATATACATGAGATCACATCCCATAACATAGAAATCAAACACATAGCAGGAAGTCAAAATATTTTTAGTGATTTGTTATCAAGGATGAAAACCAATTATACAATACCAGATACAATTAGTGACAACAAACATGATGTAACCATACTATATTTGAAAACCTTAGAAGGGACTCAATTAGCTAAAGAATTTCGAAATTTGGAACAATTACAGACAGAGGACGATGAACTTAAGAAATTGAGAGAAAAGGCACAACCAATCACAGAAAATCTAAAAGATAATATAGGTATTTATGAGGGAAAAATCTATAAATTTCATGGAAGAATTGAACCTAAATGGAAAGTAATGGTACCAAAAGCTTTACAAGAGAAACTTATACTTGCTTATCACAAAACACTAGCTCATACAGGTAGTGAAAAGCTAATCATGGTAATTAGTGACCATTTTTATATAAAACATTTGGCAAAGAAAGTGAGAAAAATATGTTCAAGCTGTGATTTATGTCAAAGGGCCAAACCATTTAATATCAAATTTGATATAGAACCTCAGACAATCATAAGAGAAGGGAAAAATGTACTAGTTACTGCTGATGCACATGGGGAGCTACCAGTAGGACAATTTGGATGTAGATATATGTTTGTTCTTCATGATGTTTTTAGTAAATTTATTAAAATTTATCCTGTTAGGAATATCAGCAGCAAAACATGTGTAGGAAAGATAATAAAAGATTATGTGCCTAAATATGGCAAGATTCAGGCAATCTTAACAGATAATGCTACAGTTCATCGGAGCAAAATCTTTAAAGAAACCCTAGAAAATCATGAGATAAAGTTATATCATTGTTCCTCATACTTTCCATCAGGGAATCCAACAGAACGTGTCCTCCGAGATATAGGAATTTATTTACGTGTACTTACACATCATAATCACAAGGATTGGGTGAAATATTGTCCATTGATAGAAAAGATTATCAATCACACCATTAATGTAACTACTGGGTTTGCACCAATAAAATTAATGTTAGGAATTGAACCAGAACCAATATTGATCGGGGAACCAAAAACACTGAAAAATAATGACATTCAGTTAAGTGAAGAAGAAAGAGCGAAAATTGCTTTTGAACGAATCAAGAAAAAGGCAGAGAAGCGAAAATTAAAGAAAAAGAGTAGAAAACATAAATGGGAACCTAAGATAGGCGATTGGGTACTAGTTAAAGACCATAAGTTATCAAGTGCCTTGCGAGGTAGGAACAAAAGGATGGAATTGTTATATAAAGGTCCTGCAGAAATTATATCAAAATTTGGTTATCATACCTATGAATTAAAAGATGTTAAAAATGAAAAATGTCTGGGAAGATGGCATAAACAACTCCTTCGACCATACAAGAAACCGTGTGGTGCCTTGGAACCTTGATTTAATGTAAAAGAAAAATTGGAAATGTCATTTGTCTATTGGCGCCCAATCAGCTTTGAGATAAAATGTAAATGTTAGCTTACTTGAAAATCATATATTGGTCAGGTACTTACATATTCATGAAAAATGCAGAATGTGAATTGCTATCTACTACAAAGAGCCTAAAAATATATTGTATAGAGCTCACAATAACAGCTTCAGAAAGATTGTTAAATTGTTCATCTCTGCATAGAGAGAAAACAGAATATTTACTTTGTAAACATTTGTTAAAATATTTAGATGTATAGATAGTTATCACAGCAAGACAAAGAAAGAATTTGTCTGAAGAGTGTAATGGATTTATATAAATATATGTGTTACAATAACAAAAGTGAAAAATCACAGTGCAAGTGATAGTGAGAGCGAAGTGAGCAAACATGAACTAAAAGAAGGAAGTATAAAGAAAGACTCTTGAAATTTAACCTTTATATAAAAGCTTCACAGAAGAAACCATAACATATTGTAATTAGTATTTAAGGATTAATGTTAAGTCAAGTGTATAATTGTTTGTCATGTTAAAAAGATTAATGAGAAAATGTGTTAATAACCAATTTCAAAAACAGTGTAATTGAAAATTGTATATAATGGGAGTGTTGCCGATTATTCAAAATACAGGAGTAATTTTTAATTTTTCTTTCGGGCAAGACATTTACATTATTTTATTATGAAATAATAAAATAACATAAATGGGGGCATTTGATACCGAAATTTAGATTTCCGATCGAATGGGCTTTTGAAAAAGACACGTTTTAATTTAATTGCCGGATATGAGATTTGCGATAAATATTGAGTAATAACATAAATAGATAATATAGCAGGAAGTGTTGTAAGGTGAGCAAGATATGAGTAAATAATAGTCGTTAAATTTGTAGAATAAACGCATTATTGGTTTGAAATTAACGAGTCATGACGTCATACCACATAGTTTAAATACACGTTCGAAAGTCAGTTCTACAAACCTTAAAAGTCGCGCGAGATATCTAATAAAATATAAAGTAAACATCGTTTAATCCTAAAAAAGTAATTATATATTTGAAATTCATAAAAGAACATGTTATAATAGAAAGGGACATTTCTAAATTGCGGGAAAAGGAAATAGCATTTTGGATACGAGGCTTTCTTGGATGACGTCATGACATTCAAATGAACGAACGGTCTTCTTAGCGTGGGTAAGAGAGGAAGAGTCAGTACTCAACCAGAGACCAGTACGGGAGTTCGTGCTGCGCGGATGTGATTGCGATGCCTCTACAGATACAAATATTTTCGGCATAACTCCTGAAAATATTTAAAAAGAAAATAAACAATATATAAAGTTGTTCTTGGGTTGTCCATTACACTTACGCAAACCCGAGATAAAGAGATCTTATGCAGAACTAGCCGGGGCGAGCTACATCGAAGGGCAACGTCACGTCACCAACGACTTCAGCTTCAAATGGCGAGGCAATAACTAGGACACAACGAATTTACAGCTTCATGGGTGACACTGCTGTTGTCGGCAATTAGATGCGGCAGGCGCGGTGACAATATTAAGCATATGCTTAAAAATGACCAACTTTGAACTTTCTAGAATGTTTTGCTCACATACATATGAAATTGACTTAAACTTAATGCAGGAAAAATGTCATCAGTACAAGCAGTTTTGTCAATTTTTTTAAGCTTCAGCCATTTTTTAAATCTTCCATTTAAATTTTTAAGTTTTTTTATACACATCAACCAATGGACACACTTAAAAATCTTGATTCACCTTTTTTTTCCCATTGCAAGGGAATGACCCATTATTATGAAATTTGCAATGTATGTAGCCAAGCATTTATTGCTTAGTCTAAAATTAGTTGTTAGTAATATAATGACTGCCTGACTCACTTATTCTTCTTGCTCCTCATATGGAGCAGTTACGGGAGCAGCGCAGGGTCAGGATACCTATCAGGAGCAGACGGAACGGTGGATCAGAGAGGGAATGGGTGATCATTTGAACACCACAAACACTCGTATGAGAGTGAGAAAGATGATATAAAGTGATGGTAAAACAGATAAAAGGAAAGGTGAAATATAATAATATTTATTGTATTTGGGTTACATTTTCAATTCTTTTAAGAGTCATATACAAATCTTAAACTATTTTACTTATCAGTAAGCTTAGTAGTCCAGCTACATTTAAGAGGAATCAAGTTATTGGCATTCGTAGTGCATGTGACAGCACAGTGTGGGGAACCAGTTCTGTCCGCCTGCTGTATGGACAAAACATATACAACTTCATTCTTTTGGTAGCTCACCTACTAAGCTTACTTATCAGAATACACAAATTAGGTTTGAGTATCCCTTAAGCTCTATATCCTTAAGCTCTATGTGTCACCAATTCCTCTACATTCCTTACATTTTCTCTTACTCTTTCTCTCTCTGTCTCTCACTCTCTCTATCTCTCTCTTTCTTTCTCTCTTCTGTCCATTTTTCTTTTGCCTTTCCCCAAAACTTTTCTAATGAGCTTTTTCCTTCTCTTTCCATCCCCATTTTTAGGCTCCATCTCTCCCAGTATACTATTCCTTTGTGTTCCTAAATTTGTTCTTAGATTTGTTCCTAAATTTGTTCTTAGATTCAATTAAACAGTGAACAATCCTATCCTTCTCCCTCTGTCATTCTAGTTTGTTGCCTCTTATCTCTTTCAAAAGTAATGATCTTGCCCTCATCCAAATTAACCCTTCCCTTTCTTGTTTCATACCTCTATCTATCCCTTCTTATCCATTCTTTCTTTCTTTTTCTGATCAAGTAAAGTGACTTTTTAATTCCTTTTAAATTCCTTTTAATTCCTATCCTTCTCCTGTCTTGTCTTCTATCTTAATTCTGACTGTTTCCACAATACTTTTTCAGTTTCTTCTCCCTTTATCCATATATCTTCCATCCCTATTTTATTGAACATTTTCACTTCTCATTCATAATTATCTTCAATTGTTTCATAAATATTTCTAGAATATTCTCATGTTCACTATTCATATACCTATGCAAGTATTACAATACTCTCTCTAGGATCATTCCTCTTCTTTCCATTCTTCCTAATTCTACAATTGCTATCCCTTTTTGTGCTGCCCTGCTTAGCCCTAATCTCTTTAGAGAAGATTCTAATCTTATATCTATGATCTGATTTTATTCCTCTCTGATAACCCCCCCCCCCCCCTTATATATCTACTGTATAAAATATTTTTGCCTCTACTACTACCTCACAAATTTCTCTCAAAATACTTAATGTTCATCTCATCCTTGTATATCCTAATTCCTGTGTTTGCAGCTCTACTTGTTGCTTCCATCTCTCTACCATGCACTGTCCAGCCTCTGTTGCAACTTAATCTTAGCCCCAAATAGGCATATTGTTCACTATTTCAATTTATTTCCCATCCAATAACCATTTTTCTTCCTTCTTTAACCTCATTCCTTTTCTTAAGCCCCAGGATCATAGATTTGTTTATGCTTATTTTTATCCCTCATTTTAAGCAGAATTTGTGAGTTTTGTTAATTGCCTTCTGAAAGTCTATATCCTGAATATTGTAATATTAATAAAACAATAATCTTTTTATGAATACTATAACATAGCTATACTAAAGGATATATCTTTAGTTTTATATGAGTAGAGAAATTTGTGTGACTGTTAGTATAACTTTTTTCTGAACATTTTGAATTTGGAAAGCACATTGCATAAAGTACGAGGGGTGTTTGAATATGATTTACAGTAATAGGTTTTTACATCTTATTTATTAATAATAATGATTCAATCTATATGGAATGTCTCCATATACTGCCCACCAATGTGAATACATTGCTGCCACCTTCCTGGGAACTTCATTATTGCATCACGGAACCATTGTTTTGGGGTACTGTGCACCTGTCTGTGGACAGCTGCCTGCAATTCCTTATTATTGCTACAGTTTTACTTTGCAACGTGTCCTGACTTCCTTCCACAAAAACTATGCAGTCCACCTTTGTCCATGATAGTCACCTTCCATCATGTCCATGGCTTTCTCTACTTAAGAACAAGCAAGTGCTGTTCTTTCGCTATACACTTTATTCACAATTACCATCTAGTGCCTGTATAGTGTACTAGCATCAGTCCATCATCCTATAGGAGGACATGCCCATAGATAGAGTGGTAGTTTTTAAACAATGCAGTTGTAAATCATTTCAGGACAGCCCTTATAATGTTACTCATAGCTGATTGATTTAAGCAATCAACAGAAAAGTTTTTCTTCAGCTAAATACAATATTACACATTAACCTATATGAACAACTGGGAGGTGATTTGATGGTGGTACAACTATTCTATTTGAATCTCCGGATATTCACTGAAAAGGTGAAGTTTGTTAGTAATGATGCTGTTATCACAGTCATTACCAAAACATATTCTGCATTTTCATTTCAGACATTGGATGAAATGACCGACAAAGCTGTTCCAGCAAAAATTCGATTAAACAGAGACTTGAACATTGAAGAACCAGTGGGTAAGTTTGGAAAAACAGTTTTGTTATAAGTTGAGACAGTTTGTTGTGTAGAGTTTAGCACAATTACTGTTTCTGAAGTTAAAAGTGTTATATAACTACATAGGTAGCTAATATATGCTTTATATTAATGCAGGAGAATATGAGTTAATCAGACGTATCAGGGCAGTTGCAAAGAAGAATCAAATCTGGAGAAGCTATATTGGAATGGGGTACAACAACTGCTGTATACCACACACTATAATGAGAAATATATTTGAGAATCCTGGATGGTATGTTAAATCTCCAGAATATTGCTGTATTACTTGATAGGATTAACATACTACTGATTTAAACTGTACCATGTTCCTTTTTAGGACTACACAGTATACCCCATATCAACCTGAAGTTGCTCAAGGTCGACTTGAAGGATTACTTAATTATCAGACGATGGTTACTGACTTGACTGGAATGGAAGTGGCTAATGCTTCTTTACTTGATGAAGGAACAGCTGCAGCAGAGGCAATGAGTCTTTGTCACAGGTAAGCTCAATTTTGTGTTATACTCATATCTTTTTAAATGAGCAGCTGTAGAGGAAACTGAAATATGGGTTATTCAAATTTGCAGGCTAGATATTGGGATAACCCATTAATTATATATGAGGAAGTACTTTATAAATTGTATTATGTTCATTAGAGCAAATTTTTCAGGAGAGAAGAAAAGCTAATAACTCCTAAACCATTGGAGATGAAGTCTTATTTATTTTAATATCTTCCTGTTACAGTTACAGGCTGCCAAAAAGACAAAGAATACTTATACAAAATAGTTAATAAAACATAACAAATATAAAGTACAAAAGCTAAAATTTGTAAATGACAGAAAGTATTATCCCTTAAAAACAATAACAAATATATATAAATAAAACAGAAAAAAAAATCATGTTCCGTACAGGTGATTTCTAAGAATAGCTATAGAGCCTTTGAGCAACAGTATAGCAATATTGTATGCCAAATCTTTGGATAAGCCAAAGCTCTTGAGGAATTCTGTAAGTAACCTCGGAATTGTCCCTCTTGCTCCAACCATTAGTCCTGTTACACTGATGAACTTTAGGTGATACTTCTTGAAATAATCAATGGTTGGTTCGTAGATACGTTTTTTCTCCTGATTCACTTTGTCTGGCTGATGTTCGCCGTATTCAAATCTGATGGTTGGGTTGATGATGTGACCTTCAGGAGAATTTGTTTGAAGGCAATTATGTTGATTCTTCTGTTGCTGTCTTCATCAGAGAGACTGTGTACTTCTTTGAATACAGAGTATCCTTTCCCTCTCAGGTTGTCTGCAATTAGAGAACGCACAGCGTGAATGACGCAAGTTGCGTAGAAGTTCACCATGAGTGCAAGATCCAAGAACATGCACAAGCATTTCAATCTCTCTGTGGCAGCACCGACAGACATTATTGTCTATGGATCTGCCAGGGACACTACGGACTGCTGTTATGTTCGCTGTCATCTTTATGGCTTCTCTCCATTCACTGCAAGTGAGGCCTTTATGGTTCTGAAGCCATCTGTTAGCTGGAGTATATATTATTTGTATAAACGTATGCCCTTCCCTTTGTGTTCTTTTTTTGTTCAGTTCTCATATGATCTTTCTCGTAGTTGTTGGAGTACTTTTTGTGTGTCTATATTTCCATACTTATTGATAATTTTATTTGAGTTTGGAATGTTCAATGCAGCCAGACTGGATGAAATTTCTTGAGGGAGAGTCCTTGTTTTATTAAGAAGGGGAATATTTGCATTGATTAATATTTTGCAAGTATTGATATGCTGCAAATAGATTTCCCATGCAGAACAAAATAGGCCTAATCCCTTGAATTTTGTGTCTGAATAGATCATATCATTGGGAAGATCATTAGGCATTTGCAAAATTTCCTTAAGTGCTCCTCTTACCATTATGTCTGAATCATTTACAAATTTATGGGATATCTTGGTTGGATATACTAAACTAGGACATATTGACGTGTTAATTATTGTGAATTTTTGATCTGCCTGCAAGAGTGGAGATGAGATAAGGAGTTCCAGATTTGTTTTCAGTTTATTTAAAGTGGAGAGAGAGTCGAAATTAATCTTGTCTGGAGACATGGAATTTCATTTTCCAGTGAAATGTGAAAATTCTCTTCTGAGAGGTTCCCTTTGGTGATATTTATTCCCTTGCATTTATTTATATTGATGTTAAGACCAATTTGGTTGAATTGCTGAATCGTGTAAGATGTAAGACTTAAAGCAGAAGCCTTGTCTTTACCTATTAAAACTATGTCATCAGCAAAGCCCATTACCGTGAAATAATCTTGATTAGGACTCAGGAACAAAATAGTGTGTGGATTCCAAGATTAAGGATGTATTTTCACTGAAATCAATACCAAAATATGGTAGTAGATACTTATACAAACAATTTGGACATAATATGGTTTGATGTGGAATGAACTCTGAGCTATGAACATACTTAAAATTTATGACATTTCCTTTCAAAACAAAACAAAATATACAAGTTTATGTCTAATTATTCTGAAAAGGCTATTAAGGAATGAGTTAATGCAACATTTTTTTACTGAACTCATTAATGAAATGTGAAATTACTGAATTCAATTTCTTGAAAGTCTAACTGTCCTCGTCTTTATCAGATGGGCAATTTGATTTCTTGAAAGTCTAACTGTCCTTGTCTTTATCAGATGGGCAATTTCTGTGCATAAATTTCTCTCCACTGAATATTTTGGCTCTCATTCTTGACAATATATTCCCAGTATTGGCACTCATTCTTGACAGTCTATTTACAATGTATGACTGCATGGAAGAGGAAGGACTTAAAATATTCTGAAGTGGACAAAATGGTGGACAAAATATGATTTGAAGTGAATCCTGTAATTCAAGCCTTGTTTGCTTAGAAACTGATATGGTTAGACGAAATGACTTTACCATTGGATAGCGCATGTTCAAAATATCACAAATACATATAAAACTCAATTTCGTAAAAATGTGGTCTTAATACAATTTGAAAAGTATCTCCTTATATATGTACAGAGTCTTGCACTGTTTGAGAGTGATTCGGTTTGGCAGCTAGATCACTGAGTGAGTGAGTAAGAGAGTTAGTACCTGGTTTCTAGTGCAATGAAAAGCACTGTTCACTGAGTGAGTTGGTGAGGACTGTGATGAAGTGCAGTGAATTCTGTTACTGTACAGGATTGAAAACATCATATGTTCGACGCCACAGTGAGTGAAGCATCCAGAGGGAGAGGCTACATCAGGAGTATTTTGTTATGCCACTACATTATGAAAGAAAGTGAAGTGACAATGAGAATTGGACTAGTTCACATTAAAAGTGAGAGTGAGTAAGTGAACTCTCAGTGAAAGTTGAACTAGATTAAGTGAAAGTGAAAACTGAGTTAAGCAGCAATATACATAATCTGTTAAGGGCCTTTTGCATTTTTCTCTTATCCAAAGAGAAATTGCTCCTTAGACATTAAAGGCCAATTTATAGTGCAGCCAGTTTTGAGAAAATAATAGGGCCAGTGTTGTAACAGACCAAATAACACACAGGAGGAGCATTCATATTGTTTTTCTACATGCAAAGAGAGAGAAAGAGAGAAACTTTTGCACAACACTCTGCTCATTACTGCTCATTATTTTCCCCACTTCTTTTTTCCATTTTAATTTAATTCACTTGCTCTGTATTAAATAAAGATTAACGTCAAACAGATGGAGAATTGTACATAAGGAGCACATTTGGCTTGGCAACACTAGCATGGCTGTTCTACTTGTATTTAATGTGCTGGGTACACTAATTTTAAAACTAAATTTGTTTCTGTAGATAGGTAGGTAGAGAGCAACTGGAGGGAATTCCATACTGAGCCCATAGTTAGCTATTGTACGTCAAATTCTGGGAGGTAGGCAGGGAGGAGATAGGAATGTCCAGTTGATGTGCCATAACTCAGGCATTGGTGCGATTCCTAACATGTGCTGAAGATTCTTCATCTCAGTGTTGGGTTTCTTTGTGCAGCCGCCAGCCTCACAGATTTCGACAGTGCTCCCTTTTTGAGGGGAAAGGCAATCACAGCACTGCCTCTACACTGAGAATAACAGTTACAGAGTGCAAAATCCATCACACAGCCCATTGCCAATTCTTCCAACTTCTGCTTCAAAGAGTGGATTGAATGACAGTGAATGCTATGCATAGAATGCTATGAAGGGACAGGAAGTCGCAGAAATGAAAGTAACCAACCGAGCATTCATCTATCAATCTATTAGTCAGATTGGCCAGTCATTGAGGGTAAACCCAGGACTTCCCAAATGTTGTTGTTGTTGTTTTCTAGTGCCTTGCATCTGGCAATGAAGCCATTAGCATTCGTGCTTTCCAATACTTTTGAACTGTAGTTTCTTCTGATCTTAATGCTTCACAGGTCTTCAAGTGGTCTTCATTCATTTCTGCTGGATCGTTACACAGGACACATATTGGTGAGGCTGAGATACCTATTCTGTAGAGATGACCTGCCAAGCAGTCATGATTTGTCAATAGTCGGAAGGCTGCAACAGCTGTTTTCCGTGGTCTCTGGGGGATTATATCTGGGTTGGAAAGTAGTGTAATCCATTTTTTATCTTTGGCATTTGTTTCTATTTCTTGTAGATATGAATGACAAAAATTTTTAATGATCAAGCGTTTTATTGAGGAATATGAGAAATTGAATTTAGACTTTTGTTTTATTGTTGTGCCTTTCTTTGCAAGTGAGTCTGCAGCTTTGTTCCCCATGACTCCACAGTGTGCTGGAATCCATTGGAGATGAACAGTCTACTTCCCAAATGTGAATGCTAAGCATTACAACGTTAACCACTGGCTCAGTTCTGGTGAAAATAATATCGGTTTAGTTGTACATAACTTAATTCCTTTATTAGTATATGTTTATAACAAAGTATCTGATGATCAGATAAACCTCGATTAAATATATTTTAAACATGGAAAGACAGAAACTGGAGGATCCTGGTACAAGTTGCAACTGTGACACTGATTTTTTTAGTCTGATTCTACCTTTATAATGCGTTTTAAATCATCTGAGTTGTTGAATGACAGATGACAAATTAAACAGGCACAGATGTTTGAAAATTAACTATTAAATATACTATATACTATATATTATTATACCAACAAATGCATGCAGAATTAAATAATTAAACACGCTTTGATGCAGTCATCTGGTATACTCTGTGAAAAATCATCTCCACCAGAAACTACACAAAATGTATTTTATATATTTATCCATTCATTTTCAAAGTTACCATACTGACATTAATTTGCATATTTGCAGGCAAAACAAGAGACGTCGCCTGTTTCTATCACATTTACTTCATCCGCAGACCCTGTCTGTGGTGGAGACAAGAGCAGATTCTCTAGGCCTGACAGTGGAACAAGGGGATGTTTTCCAGGCTGACTTTTCCAACAGAGACATTGCAGCCGTGCTATTTCAATATCCTGATACCGAAGGTTCTGTAAATGACTTTTCTGAAGTTGTTGAAAGGGCTCATTCTAATGGAGTAAGTATTACCATTTAGTTCGTGTAGAACTGCAGTCTCAGAACAATAATTAGTTAATATTTGTGGTAATAACAAAGCAATTGTAAATTCTAGAGACTTCATATATGATGCAACTTCTATGTCTTATTTGATAAGGCTGTTTAAGTTCTTTAAATACATTTTTCCTCTGCTAGAATTTGCTGCAAAATCATCAATCAGATCATGGCCTTCGAAGACAGCATTTAGTTATTTATTCTGTATATAGCTATTATAATGTCAGCTTTAAGCAACATTGTACAGATTGCTGTTGAGTCAACAAAAGTCAGCATGTAGAACATTCCAGTTATTTGCAGGAAGGCTAGTATAAAATATACCCTCTGAAAACAAGCTACACATAGTTTAACTTCAACAAGTACCTCCAGAAGAGTAAATCAGTTTAACCCTTGGATTCAGGAAATATTTTGTTACTTATGCTGCTCTTCCTCCACTTCTAAATCAGTTTCTATATCCATCAGACATTCCAATAGCCGTGATCGTTAAGAAAAGACGAAATGGACTGGCTATCCATTCAAAGCTAAGCATTACGAGTTCAAATCTCGGCAAGTACAAAATACTTAACTCAGGTAAAGAAGGGGAGAGCCCATTTAAACTAAATGGTGTGATGGTATGCATCATTGACGATGGGATTATATTTGACTGCAGTTGCATAGATTTTGTTGCTTCTTCTAAAAAATAAGAATCCCTTAATGAATATTTTTGCAAATTAGAATATTTGCGAACACCTACTTGTATTTCATTTTCAAATGCTAAAAGTAATATTAAAATACAAAAAAAGAATGTTTAAAATATTCTAAAATCTTTGTTGCTTATTCTAAACCTCTTTGCTGCCAAATGGCAACATTTGGAATTAGAGGGTTAAGAAACTATATTGCAGACATCCCCACTACAGAATACATTTAAGGATTGTTGCATTAGCTGAAGAGAGATGGTATACTTTACTTTATTTTAACTGTCTTATTTCGTCTTTCTAATTTACATACATTATTGGTTCACTAATTTCTTTTCAGACTCTAGTGTGTTGTGCTACAGATTTGTTAGCTCTTACTTTACTTCGACCTCCAAGTGAGTTCAATGTAGACATTGCAGTGGGAACGAGTCAACGCTTTGGTGTTCCACTGGGTTATGGGGGTCCACATGCAGGCTTTTTTGCTTGCAGCCAATCACTAGTTAGACTGATGCCAGGAAGAATGATTGGAGTAACCAGGTAATATACTTGTACCTAATAGTTATTTTCATCATCACCCTGGTTATATGCGCTAACTTTCTTGCATATCGTAACAAATGAAAATACCAGTTTCTACTCAACACACTTTGTTGTTTACCTTAGCATAGTCAAAGCATAACACTTGAGACACTGCTGCACACACTCGAAACAAAACACAACTGATCCTTTGAATTGAATTGCAAGTGGACTGCTGGGTCACAATTCACAACTGAACTGCTATCGGCACTATCACTGCACCTGACTAACTTCCACTGTCACTGTATTCTGAAAATGGTCTGCTGGATCTGAACACAAAGCTAACATTCTGGAAAAGAAACCTTCTTGAAATAATCCAAGTGGATCTTCTGGAGCTGGGGAATGGCATACAGTGGTTTTTATTGCGCACGGGTTATTTTTCAGTCAAGAGGATTGACCACTAGCCCCACCCCTAGACGGGTCAAGTAGACAGGCCAGCCCACCCCAGCAGGGACTGCCGAGTAGCTCCACATTGCTATGACTATTACAACAATGGTCCACATAAATTAATTCATAGCTTCATCTTTCCTGCAAGCATAAAATTAAAGGGAGTTACCGCATTGTATATTGTACTAAAAGCAACACATGCTGGCATGGTCAGAGCTCTGCATAGTGAAACAAGTTATGTTTTGATGTTCCCAATCTGAGAGTATTTTCATTAGTATGTCACCGAAATTGATACAAAATTAATTACAATGACAATGTCAACTGCTTGCTGCACTAATTTTAGCTGCCCATAGCAGTAATTACACATGTTGGTGAGATTTATAGATAGCAGTGTAGTAATGAATAGTCAGGAAACACAGGTATTACATAATGATTATTCTATTCCTTTTAGCTGTAGATACCTATAATTATGTTTGTGGCTCTTGATATATAAATCTGTTAAACAAAAATGTAAATGATAATTTGTGCATTGGATAAATAATTTGGTTGTGAGTTGAGTGTTAAGGAACTTGAATCTTTCTTATTCCAGATAGCATTGTCAGGAGCATCAAAAGTATCACATTCAACTGGAAATGTAGCTTTCTTCCGGGCATGATTGATCATGTTAAATGTGGAGGCACTGAACTGATTATATGGATAGATGCATGAAAGTTGATGATAGCATTACAACTGTGAAGCAAAACTCACATATAAAAATGTTTAGCAAGCTTTTTCCGCTGGTAAAAATGTATTCAAAGATGGGACGTTGCACCAGGTGGGATGGTTATTACCTGTATGTGTTTATCTGGAATTAAGAACAGATCCTGTTGATGGAGTGAAAATGAATCCAGAGCCAGAGAGCATTTTCTTCCAGTACTGAGAGAGGGATAGTTTACCTGCTGTTGTTCAGGACTGCACTAATCCACCTTGCCTGATTTTGAAACCATTATGTATATGTTCAGAGGTTGGTTCATTTTCTTTTGAACAAGGTGACCAAATGTACCACTTGGTTCAGGGAAGACAAGGAGTAGTGAAGAAAGAAGTCTACCTTCCATGGATATATTTGGCTCAATTGTATATGAATGTCATATTCCAGGTGCTGATTTCCATCCAACAATCATGTCTCATTCACCCATGCTAGATATTGTGTGGTCTCTATGAATGTCATAATTAAACCCACATTGATTGGTGTTTAGAATTTCAGCTGCTTATAATTACGAATGATAGTGTCCCTGAATTTAATACAAAATGCAATCGTAGAATTCTGTTTCTCTTCTTGTGCTTGAGTGGGTTACAGACTGCATAACTTTGTGATTCATAATCTTCTGAACTGCCACAAAATTCCACACCCAGGTAGATCCAGCTTTGAAATCCATCAGTCCAAGTGCTCTAGCTTTTGTGCATGCCCACCACCTTTTATCAACATTATGCACAGCCATGAAATTAGTCCCTCTAGATCAAATGCATGATATGACTTTGAGTTTCTCATATTTTGTTCCTTGTTGCTCATATATCCTGTCCTTGACTCTGCTGAAGAGATGTGTAATTGTTTTCAATAACTAGCCTTCTTTATTTGCTTCAATTATCATTTGACATAATCGAAAGGCACATAGTCATTAGCTATGTCATCGGTAAAAGGCTCACAAATTGGTTCAACATCAATAGTGTTATTGGTAGGTGTTTGCACCAGTTCTTCATTCTCCAGGATTTCAGTGTATTGGCATCTTCAAGTGAAGATCAAACAGAAGATAGTATTTGCAATGTCTCTTTCCTCTTCATGCACCTACTTAATGTGATGTAGATGGTGATTCAACCTGGTGTAAAACCTCTTAACACCTTGTTTGTGCCAATTGTCCTTGTATACAATATAAACACAAAGTACCCACTTACAGTTCACTATATCACTCACTCACATACAAATACTATAGTGTCAGAATATGCTTCTTTTCACAGCCAAGGTACTACACTGCCAAGCGCATGGGTTACCTGCAACTGAAGTTTGGTTACAAATCATTTAGAATGGGCAGCTAAAATATGCGTTACTGATGTCTAGTGGATCGGTTATGCCTATGTACAAAACATGAGTTCAATGCCCACAAGATACTTTGCAAACGTATCTGTTGGACACTACTACACAGACTAAAAACAAAACACAACTGATCCATCGAATCCCAACTGAACTGCTGAGACACAACTCACAACTGAACTGCACTCGGCACAATCACTGCACTTGACTGAACTTTCACTGTCATTGTCTGTTGAAAAACTGTCTGCCAGGCCCAAACACAAAGCAAACATTCTGGAAAAGGAATCTCCTAGAAATGATTCAAGTAAATCTTCTGGAGCTGGGGAATGGCATACAATTGGTTTCATTCCCATAGACTATTGTTCACCCAAGAGGCTTGCCCACTTCGACAGCAACTGCCAAGTAACTCTGCATTGCAGTAACATTATTATAGCAATGGGCCAGATAAATTACTCCATTGCTTTATCTCTCCTGTGTCCTCCATGTGGCATAGTGCACTAGGGTGACATGCCTTGGTTCCCTGCCAAGGAATGTGGCTCGGGTTCGATCCCACCCCTAGGGGTGCGGATTTTAAGTCCTAGGTATAGAACCAGTGCCCACTTAACATTGTGAGAAAATTGAGAAACTTGCGATAGTCATGCGATAGGTCATGACAACTTTCTGGCTGGAGGTGTTGAGATGCTGACCACATCTCCTCCTCGTATCGGTTGGATGATCGCCCACCTCTACCTTGCATATTTGGGCGTGACACCGGCAGTTCGGTTGGCAGGCCCTGTTCCAATATACACTGTAGTGCCACGGGTTTAACTTTAACTTTATCTCTCCTGTAGGCATAGAATTAAAAAGAGTTGCCACATTGTATTATATACTAAACGTAACACATGCTGGCAAGTTAGTATTTTAATTCAAAAGTATTTTTGATGAAATTCTGATATAGAATTTTTGGGTAAAATGCAATACTTCCTTGGCATACTATTAGTAGAAAGAAAAAATGTGAAGTTTAACTTCAAGAAAGGAATGGTTCTTTCTTATCTTATTATACAATTCTGTCTTTACTTTTGGCACAATAGGCCAGAATTTATAATTATTTTAAAACACCTTTTCCTGCTTATATCATCCATCATTCAATAATCTGTTCCCTTATTTGGCAAACTTGAGAGTGTACTGATTCTCACACGGAATATGAACTGTCCAAAGCACCTAGATTTAATGTGAGGCACCTCATAGGCAACAGTATTGACATAAGCAAGCTTGAAACATAAGAAATGCAAAAGCTAAAAGGCCATATATAAACACAACAAAACATTAGGTCTTCAGTTTTCTCTGTATTAGTTCTGCTGAATGGTTTATAGGGAGATCATTTGGTTGATCTCAAAGAATTAGGATTAGTCAGATGGAGGGAAGGCCCTTGCCATTGAGCTCAGCAACTTACATGGGCCACCCTTTGTATATAACATGACCCCTGTCTGCCCATCATGGTAAGGACTCTGGCACATTAGCTGATGGTTTACTAATTTGTGTCAGACTCTGGGAGGAAGGATGAAATGAGAGCACCTTACAGGTGGCCAGAACTCACCACAGGTGAAACTACAACTATGGTGGGTCCCTAAGAAGTGCAGAGAAGTTCTTCAGCCCTATGAAGTTCCAGGGCCCCTAACAATTCCATAATCACACCAATACTAATGCCAGCACAAACTTGCCTCGGTCCCAGAATGAAACATGCTTTTCCCAAAAAGAGGTCCCAATCAACCAGCCAAGCACCAGGGAAAAATATTTGCACAGCACAAACTCCACCATCCTGCCTCAACATACCAGTCACCCTCCTTGATCCTGCAACTCTAAAACCTATGAAAGGAAATGGACGGGAAATGTGTGGCAGTAGAGGAACTACCCCAATATTTGCCTACCGAATTCATGAGAAAACCCAAAGTTAGAGTGGCTGGCCCAAAAAGAATTCAACCCAGAACCTTCTGAATGCAAACCTAACATATGGCAGAGTCATCTTACTAGGTAGCTACTCTCGAAAAAAGCATTCTACACAATAATATATTAGTTTAGAAAACACATTATTTTGATTGTGCAACAATGTCCTACTGAAGTTGGTTGCAGTCATAAACTACCCTCAAAGGTCCCTCTTTCTCAAGGAATGAACTTGAGTTTATGTTTATCGCAGCCACATCTAACATGTTATTCAGGATTTTGAAATGATGAATGAGGGTGTCACATGAATTAATGAACATAAGGCTGAAAATATGGATTTATTGGCAGCAATAATGATTGGTGAGCTTGTGAAAGTGTTAACTCATTGACAGTGTTCAAATTAATAAAAGTAATAAAATAATGGTGGTGGTGGCAGTGGTGGCGGTGGCGGTGGTGGTGGTAGGGGTGGTGGTGGAGGTGGTGATGGTGGCGGTGGTGGCAGTGGTGGTGGCAGCGGCGGCGGTAGCGCATGGTGGTGGTGGGGGTGATGATAATAACAATAACAACAACAATAACAATAACAATGATGATGATAATAATAACAATAAGAATAACAATAACAACAATAACAATAATAATAAGCTACATATAATGAAAAGAAAGGCATGTTATAATGAACATGATTAAATAGAGGATATATGATTTACACCCACAAATACTCTCGACTAATGAAAATATCTGAAAGCTATATAGTCATTCCTTATCACTTCAGCTCCCAATAATACAGTGCCATACTGTTTGAGGTAACATTAGTATTAGCATGGCAAATGCTGCCTCTCTTTGTGTATGATCATACCCATCACCTTACAAATAGTTTGTTTTGCTTCCTCTTTTTCTGTCCTCAATGGCAACAAAAGCACTGGACTATAATAAGAATGAGAAGGTAATATGTTGTAATGGTGTTCTCTGACTATAGTTAATTCATAATGCTGAATTTTAAGCCCAAGTGGGGAATAACTAAGGAAATAATTATGAGGGAAAGGTATCTACAACTACTTAAGGGATTCCAGAATCAAATTATGCTGCATGTCAAACTAATGAGCATGGCTATAGTATTAAAAGTCTGCAATGGAAATTGCTAGCTTGCAGTGAATTAGATGGATCTATTTTCTCACAAGGCAGTATATTGCATATACAAATACAAGCATCCTTACTAACAATGACACCTTTAAGTTCAAGTATTTCCTGAATGTCATAAATTGTTAGTAATGAATCATGCACTGATAATTGAATTAAGGCACAACATTACAATTTACATTACACACATGTACATATTTTATAACTTTGCACAGGGTTACCTTATATGTAAACAATATTGTCGTAACATACAAATTTAACTTTACAGGGATGTGAATGGAAGAGATGCATATCGACTTGCACTGCAGACTCGAGAACAACATATACGTAGAGATAAAGCAACCAGCAACATATGTACAGCCCAGGCTCTCTTAGCAAACATGTCTGCCATGTATGCTGTATATCACGGTCCACATGGGCTGAAGGATATTGCTACTCGAGTTCACAATTATACCGTGCTTCTTAGTGCAGGTCAGTTCTCAGTATTGCTTAAAAAAAAAAGAACCTTGGCAGATATAGAATGAAAAATGTTTGTGGAACAATGATTTTCAACAGTTGTATTGTTTACTTATTAGTTGCATTAGCACGGTTGTGGACTGTTTCCTATGTGCATACAAACATATGAAACAACTCATGAACAAATACATGTAAAAAGCAAAAGTTCTATTGTTTCAAGCTGGTGTGAAATTAAACTAGTCCATATATATTTTTAACATTAATAATCTTAGATAAAGTGCTGCACATATGTACCCATACTGTATCCAGCCTTAAATCCACATCTTGTATCCCTCTGTGATAATTTCGTGTTCATATCAGCTACAACTAATGAACCAATAAACAAACACCACGTGGACACTATTCTTATTAATATTATTTACTATCTTATACTAATTAAAAGTTCAAAACTATGTTTGATTATCATATATCATGGAAACTTGCAGATTGTTACCAATATTTAAGGTACCTACTATATTTTGTAGTGTGCTTTGGTTTTGCGTGTATCATGAGTTACTTGACGGCATGTGTTTATATCAAGTTGGGATCTAAGTGTAGAGTGATTATAGTACAGTACCTACATGTTTAAACTTTTTGCATGAGGAGTACTTATTGACACTTCTCAACTTTGGTTGAACTTGCACAAGTTTAAGCATAGTTTTTTATAAGGAGAAATTACTAAAAGTTTAAAATTCTTTGGATTGCTTTTCAAAACACTCATAATCATAAATGTTAACAGTCCTACTAAGCCAAACACACCTAATACCCAATATTTTGCCTTACTATTTTTAAGCAACAGGCACTATCGATCTTCTCAGAGTAAGAAGCAGGATGAAGAAAAGCATAAGTGCTCTGTTGGTTATTCTGTAATCATTTATACAACTTTTGTGTTTTTTTTTTTTTTTGTTTTTTTTTTTTGTAGCTTAGCAACTCTGTTTGTTCTTCTGATAGCTTGCCCATGTAACGGCGAAAGTGTTAAATTAAATATCCAGTTATCTTAATTGTGTCGTATCTTTTATACATATTAAGGCTTCCAGTCCGAGAGAATACAAACAACAGATTATGGGCCCAGGCATATAAGTATAAAGTGCGATATGCGAAGCGGTTTATTTTCAGTTTCGTTACATAAGGTTTAAGTAACAAAATGGCTGACTTTCGAAGTGACATCGTAAAGTTGAATAATCATAATTATTCAAACTGGAAATATAAAGTACAACTGCTTTTAATGAAAGATAACTTGTTTAAGAAGGTAATTGAATCTGAAAGACCGATAGGTATAGGTTCAAACGAAAGGTTAATCGCCGATTGGGATACAGCTGATAGCAAAGCACAAGCCTACATTGGACTTATGGTGGAAGATGATCAACTTATCCACATCAGGGGTAAGTCCACAGCAAAGAAAATGTGGAATGCTCTTAAGGAATATCATGAGAAAAGTAGGTTAATGAATAAAGTTCATTTAATGAGAACAATTTGTTCTTTGAAACTCGAAGAAGGCGGTAATATTCCACAACATATTACTCGCATGCAAGAATTGTTTTAAAGCTTCGAGACATAGATGAAGAATCTTTATCGGATAAATGGAGTGTTGCAATGTTATTGAGCAGTTTGCCTAGAAATTATGATCCATTAATTACAGCACTGGAAACACGTCCAGAGGATGAACTAACGTTTGCCATAGTACAGCAAAAGGTGATTGCTGAATATGAACGTAAACAATATGCAGAAGGGGCTTCCTGTAATTCTTCAGATAAAATGATGAGGACAGTATCCAGAAAAGATTTTAAAAACACTTCCTTGAAATGTTGTTGTTGTTGTTGTTGTTGTTTTCTAGTGCCTTGCATCTGGCAATGAAGCCATTAGCATTCGTGCTTTCCAATACTTTTGAACTGTAGTTTCTTCTGATCTTAATGCTTCACAGGTCTTCAACTTCCTTGAAATGTTATTTTTGCAAAAGGTATGGACACATGAAAAAGGATTGCAAGAAATACTCAAGTTGGAAAGAAAAACCAAATAAAGTGAATGCAGTTGAACATAAAGAGCATATATTTACATTTGACATTCCGTCAAATAGTTGGAGTTTAGATTCAGGTGCCACTCAGCATCTAACCAATGACAGAGAGTTTTTCACATCCTTGGATAGATCCTATATTAATAAAATTGAAGTTGCAAATGGTGAACTAGTTGATGTTATTGGCATCGGGACAGGAAAATTGATGTTTAAGAATAAAAAGGGAGAAGTGACACCAGTTATTGTTACCAATGTGCTTTATGCTCCTAAAGTTGTTGGAAATTTAATTTCTGTTTGACAGCTAAACTTAAGCAATTTTTCTGTTAACTTCAGTAAAGACTATTGTGAAATATGCAAAGATGGAAAACAGATTGGATTTGCTAAGTCCACTGGAAACTTGTATAAATTGTGTGAGCCATACAAAATCCATGCAGTGTTGGAACACAACAGCAATTGTATTCATACATGGCATCGGAAAATGGGACATCGTGACCCAGAGGCCATAAGGAAAATGTATGCTGAGGGTCTCTTAGATGATTTGAAGATAGTTTGTTGCAGTATACAAATGTCATGTGATACGTGCATGAAAGGAAAGCTGACCAGATTACCATTCCCAAAACAATCTTCAAGCGAGTCTACCAGATCACTTGATTTAATCCATACAGATGTTTGTGGACCAATGCAGACCATGACACCAAGTGGTAAGCAATTTATAGTCACATTTATAGATGATTTTTCAAGGTATACTCATGTATATTTATTGGCAAACAAATCTGAAGTTCCTGATACTTTGAAACATTATATAGCACTTGTGAAAAACAAGTTTGACAGAAAAGTCAAGATTATTCGATCTGATCATGGAGGTGAATATCTAAATAAACAATTAAGAACATATTTGGCCAATGAAGGTATCCAGACTCAGTTAACTGCAACTTATTCCCCACAGCAGAATGGCATAGCAGAGAGGAAAAATAGAACTCTGGTAGAAATGGCACGTTGTATGCTGATTGATGCAGGCTTACCAAATCAATTTTGGGGTGAAGCTGTGATGACTGCTAATTTCATACAAAACAGAGTCCTTACTCAAGCAAAGAAATTAACACCATATGAACTGTGGAATAATGAAAAGCCTAAAGTAAAGAATTTACAGGTTTTTGGTTCCAAATGTTTTGTTCATGTTCCAACCCAGAAACGCCAGAAATTGGATAATACAGGAACAGAAGCAATATTTCTTGGATATGATGAAGAATCAAAAGCTTATTGTTGCTACAATTTAGCTTCACAAAAGGCGATAATCAGTCGAGATATCAAGTTCAGTGTGGAAGCATATCAAGGGAAACGTGATGATTTAAATTGATCTGAAATCGACATAAATGTTGATTCCAAAGTTAAAAATCACAATGAGAAGTAGAAATTCAGGAGGAGAGTGATAAAGAAAATGAATCAGTTAAAGTCTCTCAGACTCGAATTTCTCAGAGATCAACAAAAGGAATTGCTCCACAAAGACTGATTGAAGAATGTCATACTACAAGAGAAGTTATTAAAGAACCCAAATCCTACAATGAAGCAATTTCCAGCAAATTCAAAGAGAGAGGGCTTCATGCAATGCAAGAAGAATTGACATCACTAGAAGAAAATGGAACTTGGGAATTATGTAGTCTCCCTGAAAATCGAACAGCGGTTGGAAGCAAATGGATTTTTAAGATCAAGGAGAGCAAAGATGGTAGCATTCAGCAGTTCAAAGCACGTCTCGTGGCTCAAGGGTTTTCACAGAAGTATGGTGAAGACTACGATGAGACTTTTGCTCCAGTTGTACGTCAAACAACCTTACGTACCTTACTTTCAATTGCATCTAAAGAAAACCTACCAGTCTACCACTTTGATGTAAAGACAGCATTTTTAAATGGAGAATTGAATGAGGTAATATACATGAAACAGCCTCCAGGTTTTGCTACAGAGGACTCATCAAAGGTATGTTTATTGAAGAAAAGTATTTATGGACTAAAACAAGCAGCCAGAGTTTGGAATGAAGCAGTACATAAGGTTATTGTTAATTCAGATTTCAAACAAAGTGAAGTAGATCCATGCCTTTATTCAAGACAATCCTTGGTTGGTTGGTGTTATATCCTTATTTATGTAGATGATATCATAATTGCTAGCAAATCTGAAGATGAGATAAATAAAGTTGAAAACATTCTCTCTGAGGAGTTTAAGATAAAGAGTCTTGGCTTAATACAGCGCTACCTTGGAATTGAAGTTACAAAAGATTCAAGTGGGAATTTTCAACTCTGTCAGTCAGATTATATCAACAAAACTGCATTTGATTTTGGATTGTTAGATGCAAAGAAAGTCAATACACCAATGGATTAGAACTATGAGAAGTCAGAATCTACAAATCTTCTGAAAGATAATTCAAAATATAGGCAACCAATTGGACGTCTACTGTATATTTCAGTCAACACAAGACCAGATATTTCAGCAAATGTAAGCATCCTTGCACAAAGGGTTTCCTCACCAAGCCAGGAAGATTGGACACAGTTGAAACGTGTTCTAAAGTACCTTAAGTCTACTGCCAATATGAAACTTAAGCTTAGTAACATTGAGACTCAGGAGGGACTTACATTTTTCGGATATGCTGATGCAAATTGGGCTGAAGATTGTAAGACAAGGAAGTCAAATAGTGGATACGTATTCTTCTTAAATGGAGGGATCATCAGTTGGTGCTGCAGAAAACAAACATGTGTTTCATTATCTTCTACTGAGGCCGAATACGTTACTCTGTCTGAAGCCTGTCAAGAAGCTCTGTGATTGCAGCATTTGTTGAAAGACATGCACCAAGATGTGAACAGTGCCACAATAATTTACAAGGACAATCAGAGTTGTTTATCTTTGATTAAGAGTGGAAAGTTCTCTAATAGAACAAAACATATTGATACAAAGTATCATTTTGTTAAGGATTGTGTAGATAAGCAGTTGATTGAATGCAATTATTGTCCCTCTGACCTAATGATAGCTGATTTGTTAACCAAACCTTTGTCACCCAGCAGGCATATTGCATTAAGAGAAAAATGTAAGGTTGTGTAAACGAGGAGGAGTGTTGGTTATTCTGTAATCGTTTATACAACTTATGTGTTTTTTTTGTTTTTTTTTTTTGTAGCTTAGCAACTCTGTTTGTTCTTCTGATAGCTTGCCCATGTAACGGCAAAAGTGTTAAATTAAATATCCAGTTATCTTAATTGTGTCGTATCTTTTATACATATTAAAGCTTCCAGTCCGAGAGAATACAAACAACATGCTCATGGTCAGTTTTCCCACCTTAAATTCACAGCTCAATAGCATAGAAGCTAATGTCAACATTCAGCAGCACTATATGCAGAAATGATAAACTTAAACAAGTAATATGAGATCAACTAGACAAATTACAAATTCATGTATTTACATCATCCACAGATTACACTGAAGGATAGACTTACAGTAGAGTCCCATCAATCCAAACCCTGCTAATCTGAAAGTCTATCTAATTCAAACAGCACTACGAAAAAATATCTACCAAATTTGTTTTGAATTTTAAAACAAGAAAAGATTAAAGATTAAGATTAAACTAGCTTTTTTCAAGTAAAAACGTAAATTTATTAGCACAGAAAAACGTTAAATAGGTGTTACAGGACTAAATAGTGAATCTGTCAGCTATCTTTATATACAAAAACTAAAGAACAAAAGGCCTAGACTACTAACAATATGCATAACAAAGTTTGAATACAATTTTTTTACGTTAACAAGAAAACAGAACAGAAAAGCAATTCAACACTTAAAAAAGTGAAGTCAGTGATCTTCTTTTGACACAATGCATTGAAACGACTCAAAGAGGTATGTTTCACCAACTTCTATTCCGACTTTCATCAGACTACTTGCGCTAGGTAGATGCCAAAATGCTTATAGAAACATTACAGTAATTGGTTTTCGAGCCTCACAATGTAGCTGTAAAATAAATGACAGTATACTCTACTAATCTACTACTTTCAATAATTTTAACACCTAACACATAAGCGCTTAAGGTCAATATGTTATCATATATGATGAAAATCCACTTAATTTGAATGTTTGCTAATCTGAACAGGGTTCGGTCCCAATTAGTTCGGATTATAGGACTTAACTGTATTAGAATTTTATATCTCTGTGTAGTACAGAAATATGATTAAAAACTATTGTTTACAGTGACTCATACCATAAACACATAGCATTTAGAAAATACTGGGAATTGCCTGAAAATACCATTGCAAAAATTTTCGAGGAGTACTGAGCAAGCAGTGAGAGAGTGCAGACATATGTTGGGAATGCATCTAAGAGTAAGATGAAAATGGTTGCAAAGGATTTGGCAGGTGAAGATGCTATAGACAAAGCAATAGCTGAACTGGGGGAAATAGGAAAAACACTAGCAATGGAAGAGAAATCAGGGGGAAATAAAAGAAAAGAAATAGTTGATAAAGAAGAGGAAATACTTAAAAATATAGAGGTGATAAAGGAAGAACCACAAAATATTAAATAAAAATGGAAAATGGTAGTAAAGAAGTGGAAAATATAACTTGGTGATTGTAGGAATAGAAGAAAGGACAGGTACTGATCCAAAACAAGAGGCAAAGGAAGCTCTGGGAAGAAGCTGCAGATAAGCATAAGTAACAATAAAATACATTAAGCATTCAGATTTGGAAGAAGTAACATTCTACTGCATTCAAATGATTTGCAACATGAGAGAGAGGGGGGGGGGGGGGGGGGGGAAGGCAGTATGTGGCAAGATGACAGAAAAGAGAGATAAGAAAGAAGCCATATTTGTTGTATGGAGAGGAGAAAAGCAGGGGAAGGCAGGATATGATAATATGTCAGAGATGAAGAAAGCAGAGGGAAGAAGCAGGTGAAGAAAGCAAACAATGCAGAAACAATGAGTAGCCTTGCAGGAAAAGATAGTAGATCAAATAATGCAAATAGCAAAGGGCAATTTGAAAGATAAGTGGGAATAAACCAAAGAAACATGGAGATATGGTGAAAAGAAATAGCAGAACAGGGACACACTTGTTATGCATGTAGGTAGAATGGATTAGAAGAATAGTGAACAGAGAAGAAATGTTGCACAAAAAATCGGTAAAACTGCTAAGGGCAAATTACGGGAATTGAAATCAAGATAAACATCAAGTGATGCCATATCATCGCACCAAAAGGAAAGAAGACGCCACTAGACCATCGTTTGATACCGACATCAGAACAACGATGAACGGATAATCAACGATACATCGGAACACCGATACACGGATAATCAACACGGGAAAACACCGGAGATCATCTAGCGAAGCCAACTGCCCAGGAGACATACATAACTGGACAAAGCAACGAAAAAAAAAAAGTAGGATAAAAAATTTTTGTTTTCACATACAGTTTATTTTCATTTTTATGTTACTGAGAAGCGGCAAAGTAGTGGGACTTTTAACCCTAAGTGAATTGAATAAAGAAACTAAAATGTCGCGAAAAGAGATAGAAACAGAAGTGGGGGAAAGGGCAGATAGGCCTAGTTATCAGGTAGAACAAGAAAGTGAGGAACAGCTAGCGATAGGGAAAGACCAAAGGTTATTAATGATCATGTTTGAAAGACTAGAACAAAGTTTAGGTCAGAGTATCGAACAAAAACTAGAACAAAATAAAAAAGAAATAGGTCAGAAAATGGAACAAAATAAGGTAGAATTAAAACAGGACATAGAACAAAGTTTAGGTCAGAGTATAGGTCAGAAACTGGAACAGAATAAGGAAGAGATAGGTCAGAAAATGGAGGAAGTGAGAAAGGACTTAGAACAGAAAATGGAATTTGGAAGACAGAACTTAGAACAGAAAATGGAATTAGGAAGACAGAACTTAGAACAGAAAATAGAATTAGGAAGACAGGAGTGTAAAGAAAATATGAAAGTAATGGAAACTAATTTAAAATTAGTACATAAAAACTTAAATGAAACAAAGGAAGCCTTAGAAGCTAGGATAGAAATCGTAGGAGATAGGATGGGAAAAATAGAATCAGAAGTGTGGCGGAATGTCGTTGTTCGGTTCTCGTTGTGTCGCCATTTGATGCGTAAATGTCGTTGGTCTCGTTGTCGCCCGTTGATTTGGTTCGTTCCCGCTAGCTCAGGTTGAGATCTCTTTATTTATCTCGGGTACGCGCAGGTGTTAGAGACTACCCAAGAAAACCTTTGTATATTTAAGAGGTAGAACTGGAACTTAAAAATTCAATGCCACAACTGGGATTTGAACCACAGACCTTCCGTTTGCCGGGCGGACGCTCTACCACTGAGCTATTGTGACAAACTGCCAGAATGACATTAAATTCTCAAGCCAGTTCAAATCCCAGTTGTGGCATTGAATTTTTAAGTTCCAGTTCTACCTCTTAAACTTTGCCCACACACGGCTTGTGTGTTTAAAAACACCAACAGTAAGTTTGTTGGCATAAATAAATAATAATTACCTTTGTATATTGTTTATTACATCTTAGATACTTTCGGGAGTTATGCCGATTCTATATGTAGAGGAATCGCACTCACGTCTGCACAGCATAACTTGCAGTGCTGGTCTGGGGTGAGTAGTGACCAGACGCTTTCTCGCGTACCCACGCTAGGAAAAACGTTCTCTCCAATTTTGAATGTCATGACGTCATCCAAGAAAGCCTCGTATCCAAAATGCTATTTCCTTTTCCCGCAATTTAGAAATGTCTCTTTCTATTATAACACGTTCTTTTATGAATTTCGAATATATAATTACCTTTTTAGGATTAAACGATGTTTACTTTATATTTTATTAAATATATCGCGTGACTTTTAAGATTGGCAAACCTGAATTTTGACTGATTTCAAACTATATGGTATGACGTCATGACTCGTTAATTTCAAACCAATAATGTGTTTATCCTACAAATTTAACGACTATTATTTACTCATATCTTGCTCACCTTACAACACTTCCTGCTCTATTATCTATTTATGTTATTACTTAACACTTATCGCAAATCTCACATCCGGCAATTAAATTAAAACGTGTCTTTATCAAGCCCATTCGATTGGAAATCTAAATTTCGGTATCAGAAGTGAGAGAAAATAAGATTGTATTAGAAGGAGAAATTGCTAGATGTAGAGATGAAATAACAGAATGTAATACAAGTGTAGACTGTAAGATTACAAATGTAAAAGTAGAAATAACTGAGGAATTAAGGAAAGAGATTGAGGTAGTAAAGAAAGACATTATTAATGAAACTGTAGAACAAATTGTAATTCCTAAAATTAAGACGATGACTGATGTGGTGCATTTGCAACAGGATGCTATAAATGATATGAAACAAAGCTACTTAGAAATAAAGAATGATTTAAAATCAATTTGTGAAGAAATGAAAAAAGGGAAAGAAAGTTTGGCTAATGTAAATGATGTTGTGAATGCACTACAAAGGCAAGATGATTTAGATGTAAGTAATGTACAAGATGAGAGTTACTTGAATAATGTACAAAATGTTGACTCACCATACAGAGAAAGAGGTTCACAACCAAACAATGACACAACACATAACACATGTTACACCAACAGCATATTACATGAAATCACACCACCTACATTTGACGAGGAGAAGGGAGACGATCCAAAACTCTTTGTTAAAGAGATGGAAGAATATTTTAAAGTGAAAAGGATACCAAATGAGCTTAGGATGATGATAGTTAAGAAAAGCTTAAAAAACAAGGCATTAGAATGGCTCAGGTTAACACTAGCTGGTCATGAGTCATATAGCTCATTCAGAAATTTATTCCTATCAAGGTATTGGGGCCCAGCTAAGCAAAACCAGACTAGGGTGCAGCTAGCGACAGGTAGATATGATCCAACCAAAGGGTTATCGCTAGTCGATTATTTTATGAAAGTAGCCAACAAAGGAAAGCTATTAGACCCCAACTTGTCAGAAGCAGAGCTAATTACCAGCATAACAAGACATTTCCCAGACACAGTGAGAACAGGGTTAATTGTTGCGAGGCCAGTAGACTTTGCAGATATGACAGAATTACTAACAGCCTTCGAAACACAAAATGGTCGGCCTAATGAGCATAGATATAGGAACAGTCACCCAAACTCACCCATCTTAAACCGGAGCACGGCTACGAACAACCAGAGTGAGGGAGAAGATAGGAATACTAGGAGCACCCATGAAAGGGGGAGAGGGGCACACCATTTCCCACAACCACATAATCATGGTGAGAGGATGGAAAATGCAAGACAGCGGTACCACGACACAATACCAAGGGGTGAATCGAGATACAGAACATATACGTATGATCGTGGAAGACCAGGAGACCGTACCCATCAGGTGAACCACATACGATTCTGTAGGGAATACTTCAACAACCAAAGACTGTCATACAACAGGGGTTCACGCCAAAGGGGCAGAAACCAATGGTACACTGGCAACATAAGACAGTTGAAAATTTGCCAAATAGGGCAGACGTTGCACAGAATACAGAAACAACAAACACCACCAACACTCAGGGAAATTACAACAACTAAGTTCGTCCCAACCGAGTGGATGACAAACAACAAAATCTCAACAATTTACAATTGACATCGACACCATGATGGCTACATGAAGAGAAAGATGGAACCACTGGTCATAACAAAACAGCTGGGTGACCACACGTATGAGCTACAGAATACAAATGGCAAGTTGGTAGGAAGATACCATAAAAATAAATTGAAACCATGCAAAGAAAGGACCAAATAGTCTTTGCCAACAAATATGTAAGGCAGGAATAGTAGAAATGATGGAAAATAACAATTTTTAATGGGTTACTTATAGAAAATTATGTTCAGATTAGAAATTACAACAAGAAAGAAAACCAACATAGTCATTGGCTATATCGACCACAAAGAGCATTGTCAACAAAGACAGATGAGGACACTGATTGTCATTAAAGAAATGAATTATAGCGACGGAAAATAATGTGTTTTTGACATAAGGATGTCAGGGACAAAAATAGAAAGGAATCAATTATGATGATAAAGATATAATATTTCGACACAAAGATGTCGAGGGTGAATTAAGAAGAAAAATAATACAATTGCAGAATAATTATAAGTATAGAAGTTTTCTCTTATAGAAATAAGAGACAAAGAAGTGACAATTAGTGAAGTAAGAAAAACCATAATCAGAAAAGCAATGCCCATGAATTAAGATGGATATAGCCAATGCTAAGCTCGAAGAAATATTGAACCAAATGATAATGAATAAGAACCCAATTAAAAAAAAAATGATACAATTAGTAACATCGGAGTTTAAGAACCGACTCAATGACCTGCCTATACATAAGCTTACAAGACAAAGAAGGCAAAGAACTGAGTAAAATATTGCCATAAATATGATCATAAACATTAGCTCAAAATTTGTATCCTGTTTTTCTCTCCTCATAACAAGGAACATAAGTCAAAAGTCACATAATAAACCATAATACACTTAAATTATATTTGTGTCAATGTTGTTGTTGTTTTCTAGTGCCTTGCATCTGGCAATGAAGCCATTAGCATTCGTGCTTTCCAATACTTTTGAACTGTAGTTTCTTCTGATCTTAATGCTTCACAGGTCTTCAAGTGGTCTTCGTTCATTTCTGCTGGATCGTTACACAGGACACATATTGGTGAGGCTGAGATACCTATTCTGTAGAGATGACTTGCCAAGCAGTCATGATTTGTCAATAGTCGGAAGGCTGCAACAGCTGTTTTCCTTGGTCTCTGGGGGATTATATCTGGATTGGAAAGTAGTGTAATCCATTTTTTATCTTTGGCATTTGTTTCTATTTCTTGTAGATATGAATGACAAAAATTTTTTATGATCAAGCGTTTTATTGAGGAATATGAGAAATTGAATTTAGAATTTTGTTTTATTGTTGTGCCTTTCTTTGCAAGTGAGTCTGCAGCTTCGTTCCCCATGACTCCACAGTGTGCTGGAATCCATTGGAGATGAACAGTCTTATTAACTTTTTGTAGTTGTGTTAACATTTTGTAGCATTCTCTAATTTTTGTTGATTTCTTTGTAGTATTTGAACATATTCCCTGAATTGCAGCTTTAGAATCTGAAAGAATTACTGCCTTGTTAAATTTATTTAAGGGAAGATTTAATAATTGTCGGAGAGCAATGTATATAGCCTCTATTTCTCCATCATAATTTGTTGTGTCTCTGCCAACAGAATGATAAAAGGAAAAAATGTGAACACGTAACTCCAGCTCCAGTAAGGTTTTCCTTCGAGGATCCATCAGTATATATGTGCAGCCATTCTTCTGTGGGATACCTAGTATTGATTGTTTCCAGAGCTAGAAGTTTTTGTATTTCTTTTGGTGTGTCTGATTTACTTATTTCCTCTATTAATTCCAAATTGAAAGTAGGTTGCAATAATTCCAATGGATTTTCTCTTACTAGTAGATTTTCTCTGGTGTTAGGAATGTTCAATTTGGATTTAATCTGTGTTACCTTTTCTAGGAAACTATTATGAGTTTTAAGGATTGAAGGGGGGAGGTTCTCTTCTGTCCATTTAGAGTTTGGCAGTCGTAACATTTTCTCGTGTTGGAGCAATGCTTGTTCTTCCATTTTTGTTGTTATTGATGGGGTCCGTGTTAAGGCAAGCATGGCATCAATAGGTGTGGATTTAACTGCTCCAGTGATTAGGCGAAGAGCCTGATTTTGTATTTGTTCAAGTTTATTGATGTTAGCATTTGCTGCTGTTATTAAAGCTTCAGAACAGTACAAGAGGTTTGGTTTAATACACATTTTGTATGTTGTGTTAAGGACTCTCCTTGAGCAGCCCCATTTAGCACCAGCTAACCTTTTCAGGATTTGCAATTTCTTTTCAACCTTTTTGTGTCAATGTCAAATGTACAATAACTGAGTATGTGTTGTATAAGAACTGAATATGTGTTGTACAATAACTGAATATGTATTGTATAATAACTGGATATGTTGTATAATAACTGAATGTGTTGTACAATAACTGAATATGTATTGTACAATAACTGAATATGTATTGTATAATAACTGAATATGTATTGTATAATAACTGGATATGTTGTATAATAACTGAATATGTGATGTATAATAACTGAACATATATTGTATAGTAATTGAATATGTGAAATTTATAAAGACATGCTGTGTCATGCCAAAACAAAAGACAAAGACAAACAGCGAAGATGACTGTAAAGAAAAGAAAAAAATATTTTACAAAGTGATTGCATCAGAGGAGTAAGGAGAAGGATTGCATTGTGTTTCAAGATTGTAAATATAGGCAACAACTTGAAAAACAAAACAAGGGGCATATGAGACAGAATATAAGACCCCAATAGAAAATCGTTCATGTAAATGTTTGTTAAAAGTGTATAAATATTAGAATTGTTTGTGTTCAATAATAGAAATAGGAGACGATAATTGGGATCACTTCCCTAACGAGAAAGAACTATTTGCGCGGATGAATACCGCGGATGAAGACGAAAAAGGCGGTGTGTCGTGTCAAAAAGGACGCCAAGAAACAGTTCACTAGCGTCGGTATCTCCGAGGTAGATGGACGTATTTTTATGTGTACGCGTCATGAAACAGTAAAAGTGAATTTACTAAGTGTTTGGAGACCTTTAATTAAATTTTGGCGACGTTAGGGAAGTTGATCAGCTAGCATAAGACTTTCTACTGTGATGTGTTTTGGAAATTGTGAACAAGAAGGTGCAAATAAAATGTGTGACTAAAGTTGGACACAAGTATATTCATTCCATCCATTACCACGACCTTGTAGATAGAAAACAAGTCTCATAGCTCAGCCCATTCCATTATAATTTCATTAAAAACCGTACCAGTATACTGAAAATAATCTTTACTCTTCCAATGACAACAATGGAAAGTAAACAGTGTTTCCTCAGAAGTACAATGGGAACAGAGTGATTCACTGCACTGGCAATGCTCTCCATAGAAAAAAGGATAGTATACAGTACAGCAGACTTCAATGAGAAGAAAATAGTGACTTCTCCACAGTTAAGGAGAGGAAAGCAGAAACGTACAAAAATAAATATTGTGGTTTGTATAATGTGTACATGTAAATTTATTTTTATGTATATATTACTAAGAGAACTAGGTTCAATATACAACCCCATTAACTTATAACTCACACATTACTAATGTCTCCATCTATGCACAAAATGCTTCACTAGTCTATACATATTCTTCTTTATTAAGCACTACAGCTCGGTGTAAGCCTTGACCTCTGCTACTAGATGTCTCCAGTCATCTCTATTTTCTGCCATAGTCCTCCATCCTGGAATCCTCATAGCTATTAGATCCTCCTTCACACCATCCATCCATCCATCTAGCTCTAGGGTGTCCCTTTCTTCTTCTTGAAAGTTTTCCCTTCTAGATTATCTTTGGGAGTCTATTATCATCCATTCTTATAAGATGGCCTAGTGATACCGAAATTTAGATTTCAAATCGAATGGGCTTGATAAAGACACGTTTTAATTTAATTGCCGGATATGAGATTTGCGTTAAGTGTTGAGTAATAACATATGTAGATAATAGAGTAGGAAGTGTTTTAAGGTGAGCAAGATATGAGTAAATAATAGTCGTTAAATTTGTAGGATAAACACATTATTGGTTTGAAATTAACGAGTCATGACGTCATACTACATAGTTTAAATACACGTTTGAAATTCAGGTCTGCCAATCTTAAAAGTCGCGCGATATATTTAATAAAATATAAAGTAAACATCGTTTAATCCTAAAAAGGTAATTATATATTCGAAATTCATAAAAGAACATGTTATAATAGAAAGGGACATTTCTAAATTGCGGGAAAAGGAAATAGCATTTTGGATACGAGGCTTTCTTGGATGACGTCATGACATTTAAAATTGGAGAGAACGTTTTTCCTAGCGTGGGTAAACCAGAAAGCGTCACCACTCACCCCAGACCAGTACGGCACGTTGAGGTGTGCAGACGTGAGTGCGATTCCTCTACATATAGAATCGGCATAACTCCCGAAAGTATATAAGAAGTAATAAACAATATACAAAGGTTTTCTTGGGTAGTCTATAACACCTGCGTGTACCCGAGATAAAGAAAGAGATCTCATCCTGAGCTAGCCCGGAACGAACCAAATCAAAGGGCAACACCACGTCACCAACGACATTTACGCATCAAATGGCGATCCAACGAGAGACCAACGAAATTCCGCCACACTAGCCATCTTAGTCTTTGAAGCTTTATAAGACTAACAATATCCTGGCCACTAATTAGATCATTCAGCTGGTTAGTACAAATTATCCACGTATTTTCATTCTCCTTCAAAGGTCCAACAATTTTTCTAAGCATTCTTCTTTCAAAAGTTCTAAGGGCATTAACATCAGCTGCCTCTGAGCCATATGCATGAGCGTCGGCAGACTTTTTTTCAGGGAGGGGCCGCATGTTGGAAGTTTGCAATTAATTCACTATTCTGTAGCTAAAAAATACAAAAATTAAGTTGTAGTATTTGTTACGGATAAGCATGTTAATTTATGCTAAATAAAAAGTGTACTTTACCTCAAAATTAAAGCAGTAGTCTAACAGTAATTCATTGAACAATACATTTATTATTTTCCAAGGGAGGGCTGCGGCCCCCCCTTGCCCCCCCTTCGCGGTGCCCATGGCCATATGTAATGACTGATTGAATCAGAGTCCTCTACATATACACAGCTAAAATGTTACACCTAAGAGCTTGAAGAAATGTATCAAAGCATCTCAGATTTGGTTAAAATCTACACAAAACTAAGCAGTCTTTGTAATTTGGAAGAAACACTTGAAAATTTTTCAGTGCACTGATGGAACAAAACTGTCTTTGCTTAGTTAATCCCATAGTTAAGCTTCCAATATCAGCTGGAATCTAAATATTGTGACTTTGGTTGGTTGCAAAGTAAAGGAGATAGATGTAGTCGGGATAAAGAAACACTTTTATTTCCGTAAACAGTCACTTGGTACACTCGTTGCAACAGCAAGAAAGTCTTTTCCGATTCTCCAACAGCACGGCTCCGAATTCGTAACATAAAGAACTGTCCCTTCTCCGTCGGCACGACTCCTCGACGCTTCGCATACGTCTCTTCTTTCCGTCGGCACGACTACTCAACGCTTCACATACGTCTGTCCTCTCCGTCGGCACGACTACTCCACGCTTCACATACGTCTGACTGACTCTTCTGTCGCACTTTACCGCTATTTATATCTCCCAGACACTATTCTGGAAAGTTCAGTTATTGCGGTGAAATACAAAGCAGAAGATTCTCGAAGTCTCTATCCTTTTCTCTCTTTCGGCAAGCGCCCCAACAATGCGGCCATTCTCTGTCTCTTTCCTTCGGCTCCTTTGCGGTAGTGCCGACAATAATGCGATGGGTGACACTGCTGTTGTCGGCAATTAGATGCGGCGGGCGCGGTGACAATATAGATGTCAGCTATGCAGAGAGCGGAAAATGTACCACCACTGTAAATGACTATATTGGGGGTGCTTACTTATTTGCATTTAAGTTGTATGGGAACACTTTAGCTGGATGCAGATAAGAAGACCTTATATTAGTCTCTTTCCATGTTTCCATAAACATATGCCAGATTGAGCTCGATTATTAAAAGTGAGAAATCAAACTGAAAAAACCAGATCAACCATTCTTTAATCTTCTTATATTAAATATTAATAATCTTTCCTTTGCTGTGGCTAAAAATTAAACTAGTAAACTGCTTTTTTGATGTTGTTTAAAATGAGAACTTGCTCAATGTTGTCAAAAACCCATCACATTGAACCATTTCTATGTGCATTTTGCAATGATTCATAAAGAACTTGTTCTCCATTTAATTCACTTGCTTCAAGTTAGGCAAGGATTTATCTGCAATGCCAAGTAGTGGAAGTTGTATTGTTACTGTTCATCCATCCTACATAACATTTCTAACTTGCTTCTACCAATCATGCCCATGTATCAGAAAGATATAGAAGACATATCTGTCAAAGATTTCAATACATGAGCATTAACCCAATCTAGACCTTTAATGGAGACCTGTAATTATGATAAGTTAATATTTCTAACACTCAAGCATTTTATTGCAAGTTTTATTTGAGAAGTAATTATTAAAACATTGGTTATAATCTTTGGGAAGTTATTTTACCTTTAATGATTGGGAGGATTATTTTATGATTTTCAGGTGTCCGAGAATGTGGAAATGTAGTTACAAACCCATTATTTTTTGATACGATAAAGATAATACCTGCAATGGATCAAGGAGGGATACAACATAGAGCTCGTCAGAAAAATATAAATCTGAGATATTACCCAGATGATACGGTATGTGTTTAAGAAACACCACTATTTCAATTTCAATATAGAATTATGTATAGTATGTTCATTGCATTTATATAAGATAGAAAACACACTATTCATTTTACATATGTAGGTATGTACTCTATTGGGCAGTAAAATAGCACAATTTATCATCATAATCATCATCATCATCATCATCATCATCCTCTCATCATCCTCCTCCTCCTCCTCCTCCTCATCATCATCGTCGTCGTCATCATCATAATCATCATCGTCATCGTCGTCATCACCATCACCATCACTGTCACTACCATCATCATCCTCATCATCATCATTTAATGTTTCAGTGAAACCACAGCATGTATTTAAAATTTTTGTTTTATTATACTGTAACTGCATTTATCAAATATCTCTATCACTGAGAATAACATGTTCATTGACTTGGCTGGTTACCAAATATGTCTATCCATTTACCTGCTGATCTCATTTCATGTACCTATTCTACCTTGTGATCTACATTTCTGGCAACATATAAGCTTGTACTGCCACTTGGTACTATACTTTGTTCAAATAACATCTATTAACAGTGCTTTGAGAGCCAAAGCTGCTTAGCTATAAAACTAGACAATTATAAAATCAGTAACTATAACATTTGTCATAAAACTGAAAAAAACTCCAAAAATTAGAAAAGTATAACTAACTAGGAGTTATTTCTGGGCTGTTATGACATGGTCTGCTGGAGTTTGAGTATCCAGAAATTTCGTCCACAGCTGCTGCAGACATCTTCAGTGGCACAGTCATAGTCTCCTCACAGAAGTTAACGAAGCGTCTGAGGTGCGGACTGTCTGAACTGCTGTATTTATCCCTCAAGCGATCTCTGCTGATTGGTCCAGATGGGGGATGACAGGAGAGAGGGAGCAGGCTTCACCCAAGTTATTGTTTCCTCCTGATTGGTTCATTTCAATTTCTCCTTTTTTGTGCCATTTCTTGCCTTCAGTGATAGCATACCAGTTGCTGTTAAGTTTCAAAGCTTCTTCTTTCTTATTGAAATTGTGGGGATGTTTATATATTTCAATAGCTTCATGTTGTAGTCGGGCATGGTAGTGAGTTGTGGATGATAGAATGCTTGTGTCCTGGAACTTAATTATGTGTTTGCCCTCCACTTCAATGGTGTGTTGGGCAACTGTGCACTTATCCGTTTGGCTCAGGTGGCAGTTCCTTTTGTGTTTGAAGAGTCTGGTGTTCATGCTGCACTGTGTAGTTCCGATGCAAACTAAACTGCAGGAACAGGGGACATGTATACACTGGCTGATGACAAGGGCTCGTGAGGATCTTTAGCTGAGTGTAGTAGATTATTGAGTTGGTTTGTGGGCTTGAAGACAGTCTTGACACTGTGTCATTGCAGTATGTGCTGGATACGATCAGTGACATTCTGGAAGTATGGTAGGAAAACTATGCCATTACACTTGGGCTTGTCTGCTTTTTGTGAGGCAGGTTTTGGCCTGGCAGGACAGCAGGCTTTTCTAACTTCTTGAGTTGGATAGCTATTACATAATAAGGATTGTTCAAGGTGACAGAGTTCTTTTCGTAACAAATGTGGCTCGCAAATGTGAGATGCACAATTTACGAGTGTCTTAATCATACCTCATTTCTGTCTGGGATGATGATTTGAGGTCTTATTCAAATAATGGTCCATATGAGTGGGCTTATGGTAGACAGTATGCCCAAGTGTGCTGTCTGCTTTCCTGCTGACCAAAACATCCAGCTGCCCATCTTTCTCTTCCTCCATAGTTTGGTTTTGGTTTGGTTTGGTTTAAGGGTGCTCAACTTCTAGGTCATCAGTGCCCTTAAAAGATTCATGGCAATAGCCAGATATAAATTTCACTCAAAAAATAAAAATACTAGCAACAAGAAAAATATACAAAGGTAAAAAACAGTGGCAATAGCCTTCCTTCATAGTGAATTGTATGCAGGGGTTGATGCTATTAAGATGGAATAGGAAGTCTTGGAGAGTTTCTTTTCTATGGGGCCATATAACAAAAGTGTCATCCACATAGCGGAGCCAGACAGTCAGTTTTAGTGGAGCTGTGTCCAAGGCTGTAGACTCAAAAGATTCCACCAAGACATTGGCCACTACCGGGCTCAAAGGGCTCCCCATGGCAATACTATCTATCTGTTCATAGAAGGAATGGTTCACTGGAAATATGTGGTGGTGAGAACATGGCGAAGATTGCAATTATATTGTCTGAGAAAATGTACCTTAGATGTGTGAGGGCCTCCTATACTGGAAGCATGGTGACGAGTGAGATGACATCAAAGCTGACAGTCTACACCTCAGACACTAAATTAACTTCTCCAAGGAGACTACGCCGCACCACTGAAGATGTCTGCTCCAGCTATGGATGAAATGTCTGGATACTCAAACTCCAGCAGACCACGTCATAACAGCCTGGAAATAACTCCTAGTTATATTGACTCTGGCCGTGAAAGCCTATGCTCTCTCATGTTAGGAAAATGCCATAGAAACTGCTAAAACCCTAAAATTGATACAGGATTCTTCCTTTACAAAAAGTAACGCTATTACCGAAGAAATGTGGTGGTGGTGGTGGCGGTGGTGGCAGTGGCGGTGGTGGTGGTGGCAGTGGCGGTAGCAGTAGTGGTGGCGGTGGCGGTGGCAGTGGTGGTGGCAGAGGTGGTGGCAGTGGCGGAGGTGGTGACAGTGGCAGTGTTGGTATTTGTGGTTGGCAGTAGTGATGATTTCAGCAGTGGCTTCCTACTGAACTGTTCTGAGCTGTCAGAAATTATGTTTGCATACATAAAAATTTAGTAAAGTATTCTTCTTCTTCACACAGGTGACACAGAGATTTAGAACAATGAGGAAAAGCAGAATATCTACCCAAAATAAGATGCATGATCAAACACTGCTTATAGAAAAGTAACCTAGTGGAATCATTAATAGTGGAGTAGTATTTATTTTCTAAATGCAATGCCTTCCTCAGGAATGCAGTAACTAATATAACAAAATTCTTTTACAGGTGGGTGTGTCCCTTGATGAAACAGTTAATATGAATGACATTGAAGACCTTTTGTGGGTTTTTGGGTCACGACTCTCTGCCGAAGAGGTATGCATGGGTTTTACAACATATTCAACATTTTACACACACAATGGAAATTAGGTGAATGAAAATCGATACTCAACAGCTAAGGAATTTACAAAACAGTAGTAGGAAAGAGTTACCAGGAGGAAGGGACAACCTGTATAGTTTTAGTATATATTTAGTAGTGATATGCAAACATTTAATTCATCAATAAACTACTTTTTTGGAATAGTTTGCTTACGGTGATGTGTAATGTATCTGGATAGTTAAGTGAATCCAAAATCTACTACACTGTGAACAGAAGGGCACCATACCAGCAATAGAAAAATTGGAAATATACCAATTCAACTTCAAAGACTTTATATTGGAAAACAAAAAGAAAATTGAAAACAAAGTCTAAAGAACATCTTAGGGAATCTAAAGTATAAACAAGCGGAAAAATTGACAGTAGCAGCATATTTTTGACTAGAAAACCATGAAATCGAACCTGAACTTACATTGTTAAAAAGCATCTCTAATGCAAAACAACTAACAGCCTAGGAGAATACACTCATTTTGAAAAATGAAGACTGAGTCTTCAACTTCGAGTTGCCCCAAAGTGACAACCTCAGCAAGAAATTCCTGGAAAAGACACCAGAGGATGACAGTATTACAATCTTCAATACGTTACAGCAGTCAGCATCAGGTTGAGTATGAGAGCAAGTGAGCTCTCGAAAATGTCCCATTTTTAATAAGTGATATAGTGTCAGTAAATCTGATTCACTTTACTATCAAGATTCAATTCATCACTTATAACTATTCATTTTCAACAAAATGAATGTGATAGTAAATAAAATGAGAACTATTTCACTTTCCAAATGCAGTTCGATGTATTCATAATTTTATTCTGTATTATTAGCAAAATTCCCATTTTCATAATACAGTGAAACTTGGATAATATAAATGTTGTTTTCTAGTGCCTTGCATCTGGCAATGAAGCCATTAGCATAGGATAATATAAATGTTTATAATTCAAAATTGTTGTTAATTCGAAGATTTTTCTTGGTCCCTTGAATTTTGTATTAAAGCAATGTTTACGGTGGCACCGTGGCCGAGCACTCGCCTACCACCTGGGCAGCCTCGGTTCAATCCTAGGGACCCGCATGTGATATTCGTGGTGGACGAAGTGGCGTCAGGGCGGCTTTTCTCCAGGTGCTCCAGTTTCCCCCACCACTCATTTCACCGATTGCTCCAGTATCACCTTTCTAATCATCGATTTCACCTGCATTTCATATCATCCTCTTCCTCACTATCATACCTGGTGCTTGGCTGACCACCCACTTTCAGGTCTTCACACTGTCCAATCCAGAGGTTCCTGTGCTCCCCGACAGGCGTCTGACCCTAGGCACTGGCTTGTAAGTCCTAGTGGGTGTAAGTCATAAGGGGAGCGTAATCAGGAAAAGAAGAAGAAGAAGTAAAGAAATCAAATGTAATTCCGATTTCATTTTCCTTAATTCGAAGTTTTTGTTCAGAAATGTCAAGCACAAATTAATCTAAATGTGGAAATTTGATATGGTAGTTTTGTCCATGTGTTTCTACAAAAGAGATCATTACTCTGGGGATGTTTGCTTTGTCAGAATGCAGTTGGCTTGCAGTAGCTTTTCCAGCTGCCAGTCTTCTATACCTGCTCCGACAGCAACAAAAACAAAGAACTAATTTTTCCATGCAGATGTTAGAGAGCAGTCAGTCTCTTTAAATGTGCTTTAGAAAAGTAAAATAGTTCATATGGATAAAGCCATTCTCATACTCATGTCTATAAACTGCATTTGTTTGCTTGTGGATTGAAGAACTGAATAACTTTATCTTCAGCATATTTTTGCATTAGTTATTGTCCAGTCTAGCAAGCTTAAGTTGATCATGGTTGGGATAGTATGAGAATTTACTTAATTTTCAATATTTTCATTAATATTGTCTGAATTTAAAATGTATTTTACTGTGTTACAGGTAGCAGAAAATTGTGATTTGAATATAGGCAGTATACTTCAATCCAGCTTTCGTCGCACCTCACCATACCTAACCCATCCAGTATTTAACTCTCACCATTCTGAAAGTAGAATTGTGAGATATATGAAAACTTTAGAGAACAAGGATGTTTCATTAGTTCATTCCATGATACCATTAGTAAGTTTTACTTATATTAGAATTTATTTTTAATACATAAGAGGAAGTAAACTAATACTAGAATACAAATGAAAACGTTTCTTATTTGTAAATGGCTTGAAGCAGCTTATGAGATTCTCATTTTGACACTTAAAAATTATATTTTCTTGGGACACTATCTTTCAAAATTATTCCCATCTCTAACACAATTTTGGCTCAAAACAGCACACATAAACATGGATACACAGCCAGCAGGAAGCAAGCATCTAATGCCTTCTTTACTGACTTTCTCTCTCCTTAAGTATCTACTGAAACCAAGTTTAGAACTTAGAATATCCAAACATATTCCTCTCCTTATAATCTCCAATCTCCCATGTAGGAATGCCACATGAATCACTGTACAAAGCCACTGGATTCTCTGCCAGACTATGAAATAGAATTACACAATCTGATAGTTATTATGCTTGGTCACTTTTACCATTTTTCATTGATACAATACAATACAATACAATCTCAAAAATACAATATAAATAAAGGGAAATTTTCAAATTACACCTACAGAGTGGTGCATAAAATGTTGTACCATTTGATTAAAATAACACCTAGTGCAACAGCCCTTTGTGGGCCAAGGCTAGCCCCTCCTGGCTGCTGTGGGCCTCACCTATGCCCACTACAGGTATCATGAGTGGGGTGCAGAACTGGAGAGTGGGAGTGGTCAGCACCCTGATCCTCCTGCTAGTTATGCTGCCTTTGTGACCTGGGGTACCACTTCTTGATCAAGTAGCTCCTCAACTGACCCCTCAGGGACCTAATGAGGCTGAGTGCACCCCAAGCCAGACCTCTCAGCAGGGAAAAAATCCCCATGCTGATACAGGGGTTCAAACCCAAGTCCTCCGCACCAGAGGCGGGTGCACTGTCATTGTGCTACGGAGGTGGTGTACCATTTGATTATCTCACTAAAAGGTTAATATTGCAACTTTCATGCTTCTTAATGTGCTAAGGAATGCTGAAACACATGGAAAATCTGACAAATGACAGCACAATTTGAATGTAACCACTGACTTTGAAATGGTTTGCAAAGGAAATTTACTGTTCAAGACACTGTGAAAACTGGATATTTTCTGCCAAATTGTTATAAAGACCAGAAGATATCTTCATATTGACTTTGAAACAAAATTTTCTTCTAACCAGCAAGCAATTTAAAGATTGTCTCATCAGTTTCAAACTAATGAAAAGAAAAATAAATGTGATCCTCTAGAATTCATAAGCTTTAAAATATCTAAGCTGGTTTCGATTACAAAATCCTCTAAATCAACAAAAGGCCTCTTTTTGGAAACAATGGTCCATGCAGGATGTAGCCTGCTAGTACATCAATTCCCTGAAAGAAACAAATAAGACAAAATATTGCTGGCTAATAGTCTAAACACTAATCCTAATGATTTCTAATATCCAAAAGAAGAAGTTAACAAGAATGTCAGAAAATGTTCTGCAGTTCAGAGTGCATAATATTGGGATTGTATCACACACTAACTGAAGACTTATGTCGGAGAGTGGTTATAAACCTAAGGGCTTGTTTTTAAAAGGATGTGAGGCAAACAGTGGTCATAGTGAATATCTTCTCCGTTAAATATTACATTTCAGATTCAAATGACTAATTCTGTATAATTTGTTGCTGCATTTATAAAAGCAATAATGTATATTGTATATAAAATAAGTGGTATGACATTTCATGTCCCACCATACATAAGTTGAACAAAACTGTGTTTTAGGGTTCCTGCACTATGAAACTCAACAGCACAACTGAAATGATGCCATGCAGTTTTCGTCATTTCACAGATCTCCATCCCTTTGCACCACTGGATCAATCACTCGGTTATCAACAGTTATTTGAAGAGCTTCAGCAAGATTTGTGTGCCATTACTGGTTATGATCGAATTTCCTTTCAGCCTAACAGGTGGGTTAATTAAACATTTATGTTCAATATTCATTCATATTTCCCATATTAATTAACCGAGTTAATTTTTCAATTAAAATCTTTTAAGTAAATTATTCAAACATTATAATACTCTCTGGATTAATAAGAGCAAACTTGGTATTTTAGTGTGCAATGTGGCATACACTTACTGTGGAGATAAGAGCATGCTTTCAAACAATACTAAAATCCATGTGCAATGAATGACCAAGATAGTCCCATACAAATAATGTGTCAGTAGGAAGTAAAACATGTTAATTGTGCTTTTATCAAAGCATATTTTGAAAATGACATCCATCTTTCTGGACACAAAGATCACAATGGCCTAGAAAACTCTGAAACATCTTCTGCAACTTCCTATCAGTAGCTTCACTGAGCAGTCATTTGATTCCACTCTCAAGTTTTTGAAGAGTACCTATGTGAATTGTTTATGCACACTTTCATTTTAAATCCCCCCACAAATAAAAACCATTATTCATTGCTCGACACTGTAGCTCACAAATTTTCAATAAGACATTAGAATGACAGTGGTTGACTGACTGGCCGACCAGTACAGCATGCATGGCGATTGATTTTCTTTCCATGAGGGAGCAGTCAGTTCTCCCCAATAAGTATATGTCAGTCCACTAGAACACCAGTAAGGGTGAAATAGTCTGCACTGTAGTTGCACTTATGAGTACTAATTTTTTAGTTTTTCAAAAGTTTAACATAGTATGTTAACATTGTATTTTCTTTAATAGGAACAATAAAATAATTTCAAAAAGAAACTACAAACAAGTCCAAAATTGGCATAATCTTAGAGTAGGATTATAGTCAGCACAGAAATTTCATTGTAGAGACATGATCATGTGAACTACTAGACCAATAATACTGACAAGTACTGGGGTACGCCAAAAGTCGCGATCGGGTAATGTTTATGTCAAAATTACTCACTTTTCAAAACCAAAAACTAATTAAAAGCTATTCATAGGCTGAGAGGGATATTTTTCCCCTTCATTTTCCCCTTTGTGTTGCATTAGTTTGTCAATTTTCTGAAATAGCTAGGGCATTGTTATGTTATAGTAACAAGTCAGATTTTTCGGGGGTTACTAGTTGATGTCAATGTGAAACGCTGTTTGTATTGTAAGCAATGGCTGATACAAGCAAATATATGATTGAGGAACACCTCATCATTAGTGTGTGTGCTGTTCATGAAAAAGAACGAACTGGCGAAGTGTTTGAAGAAATCGGAGAAAACTTCTTTCTTCATTTCAATAACGCAGCTTCCAGTGAAGCTAATCTCCCAAAAGATTGAGAAAGTCTTCTTTTTATTCTCAATAGGCTCTCTGTTGGATTCAAAATGCAGTGGAAGACCTAAAGATTATTGCAGTAATGATGTTAGTAGTCTTCTGTCTTAATCATTGGAGCATTCAGCAAAGAAATCAATAAGGAAATAATTGGTGGAAATGCAGATCCCAAGAACATTGGGTAAAAAATGTATCGTCGATACAGGGCCACCAAGCTGACTGGCCCAGTTGTGTTTATCTTTTCATATTTCCAATCCTTATTACTGCAGCAATCAATAAATAATGTATTTACATCACTTGTAATATTTTGTGTTGTAAAAGCTATGTTCATCTTTCTGTTTATCTTTTCATATTTCCATTCCTTATTAGTGCAGCAATCAATAAACAAAAAACGTTTTTACGTCACTTGTGAAAGTTTACTATTGCTAAACAAATTTACAGAAACTTAGAAAATATCCGATTGCAACTGTTGGCCCACCCTATACATATGAATATCATTTATTCAATTTACATATAGATTTAGGTAGGATATAAGACGATAAATGACATATGGGAAAACTAAAAAAAAAAGCAATCTTTTAAAATGATATTTTAAATTTAGCCAAGAAACAACACAGAAATAAAAATCATTGAAAATAAAATCACTGTTTTAGAATGATTATGAATGTCATTAGTTGGCTGCTGCTTCCAAATAGGTAGCCTGACTGTAGAAATGGTAGAGATTGGTTGGCCAAGGTCAGCACCAACTCAAAATGTGGTAACGCCAATGTTTGAATCTCAAATAGGTAATTATTAATTACTGATTAGTAATTACAAAACCATCCCTCTGATTAATTTTAAATGGTGACAAGTACACATATCTCACTTTATTTATTCTAAAATGAATCAAAACTAACTATTTGGAACCTTATAACTTACAGCTGTTCTGTTGTATTGTAATCTGGCACAAACTCACTATTCAACTGTACATGACTCATTCTGACAATAAAAAATGAACTTGGTCCGTGCTAATTACTTATATAGTCTCTCTGAATTACCAGAGATTTTTGTGGAAATACAAGTGCTTCTCTTATAAATAAGCCCCTGTACATCGAAAGCTTCTAGAAAATGGATGCAATGGCATTTGTTCTGAGCCAACCATTGTCACATGTTGTATAGCAGTGCTTACAAAGGCAGTAGTGTGAAGTAATTGTCACATAATTCTTCTTTGATTGTGGCTGCTGCAACACTATGTATTATTTATGTATTATTATGTATTATTATATATGTATTATTTAACGACATTCCAATAACATACATATAAATATAAAAAGTACCAGTACTTGTTCATCCTGTGAAAAAAAGCATACACACATACATGCAAGCATATATTCTCTCTCTCTCTCTCACTCACACACACTCTCTCATACCTCTATCATTCTGAGTCCTTTGTGTCCTTTGTGTCTACCTTTCCAGTAAGTACTCATGCTCTCATCTCTCTGTACAGGGTGCTCAAATAAACACCAACAATGCTCAGTAAGTTGCGCGGGATGGCAAACTGTTTGGTTTTCAAGAAGGAACCCCTGTCCGGAAACACAGTTTGGGTGCTGTAGCACATAAAAGTTTGAGGTGGATGTGCATTCACATTTCATCAACAAATCCAACTTGAGCTGTCTACATTACAGACGGACTTTGAACTGTGTACCTCCTACATCATTGTAGAGTCCATATCGGCAGTACTGAGCCTCATGCACATGATCCAATACATGCGATTGTCTTTGAAGATTTTCAATTGCTCCGTGGACTCAAGCAACGAGGTCCTCCACCAGGATTGCCACCTCGTACAATATTTATCAGGGCATATAATAATTTTAATGTTTGTACACATGGTTGCCAACCCTTATGATAACTATGGGGGTGTACGATAATTTGAATGTATGATAGTTCAATACCGGCAAAATACATTTTCACTGGTTTGTCACGCCAACAAAATGAAACTAAGTACAAATAGCAACACCATTTTTGCCCCCATGGCCTGTCTCCATCTCTCTAAGGCAACCATTTCCAATGCTACTAAGCCTCCTACCCTCTATCCTCTTATTGCCAGTGTGCCCAGGTGTGATAATCTCAATGAAGAAGGCACTATTCAGAAAACTGGTGATCAATGGAGAAAACTTGGAATAAGTGATATCCCATGTGAAGTATTTAATATATAATTACCTTTTTAGGATTAAACGATGTTTACTTTATATTTTATTAAATATATCGCGTGACTTTTAAGATTGGCAGACCTGAATTTCAAACGTGTATTTAAACTATGTAGTATGACGTCATGACTCGTTAATTTCAAACCAATAATGTGTTTATCCTACAAATTTAACGACTATTATTTACTCATATCTTGCTCACCTTACAACACTTCCTGCTCTATTATCTATTTATGTTATTACTTAACACTTATCGCAAATCTCACATCCGGCAATTAAATTAAAACGTGTCTTTATCAAGCCCATTCGATTTGGAATCTAAATTTCGGTATCAGGAGATTAGATGACTTCGCCTATCTGCTGCCCAACAACTGCGTAAACTGAAACATACCTAGTGAAAATTGATTCATTATGTAATGAGAATGTAAAAATGTTTCAGTGGGGCCCAGGGGGAATATGCAGGCCTCAGGGCTATTAAATGTTATCATGAGGCACGTTCAGAAGGTCATCGCAACATCTGTCTAATACCAGTATCTGCCCATGGTACCAATCCTGCTTCTGCACAAATGGCAGGGATGAAAGTTGAACCAATAAATGTCTGCAAAGATGGAAGTATAGATATTTCTCATCTTGCTTCTAAGGTAAGAATTTCAACATTTTATAATAATGCAATAAGATCAAAGGGAAATTAAATATTCTAAAAAGTATAATGGATATTTAATAAGAAGATTAAGAGTATCATGATTATACAGGCATAGCAAGATGTAACTGAAATAATGTTGCTTCTTTTCGTAGATGATAGAAGATATAATTCTAATAAATTAACTTACTAACATTTCCTTATATTCTGAGTGGTTTTAAAGAACATAAACAAAATGCATCGTAGTGTACACCTGCCATATTAGCAAAATACATCTAATTTATGCCAGAATGTTTAGACATTTGATGCATTGAAGTGTGGTTGCTTAGGTGAGGAAAAGAAAAAATGAACAATCAGGCTGTACAATTATATTCGTAGAGCCAGTATAGACCAGAAAGATTTTCCCCTAGAGTTAGCAATACAACAACACTTATGTGACTAGTGCATGTGTTGTACAGAATACACAAATCGAGCATATTGGTGATCTTGGCGACATTAGTAAAGTGGAACATTTTGTTTGTGATGACTTCCAACCCTCTGAAGGAATTACTGGGATAACAGCAGACCCAGAGAACCAACGTAATCTGTTGGTGATAGTGTCACAGTTTTTAACAAAGCAATTGATATTAGTGAAATAGGAATTGAAAATTTAAAGGAAGCATAAAAAGGGTTAGATCCATAAGGAAAGAAAGAGTAGCAAAAAGATGTCTAGGTAGGCAGATGTTACCCTCAAAGGAAAGAACATACCTGAAAGGAAAATTAAAAACTTTAGACAATGCAGAATGAAGTGTGTGATATTCTAAATGATCCTACAAGATGGAGCTTATTTGCTGAACCTTAGTCTCTTGAATACCATTATAGACATGTTATATATAAGTACCCTAGTAGAAAAAGTAGGCACAAATACCAGCAGGAAGGGAAATAGATTCCACTAAAGTAGTGGTGCAGACCATTTGTATCATCTTGAAGTTCAAGGTGAAAGAAAGTGTACCTATGTAAAAGTTTTTCCTAAACATATTGGATAATAAGTAAAAGTTTTGAAGCTGTAATATTGCTTCCTAGTTATTACCTCGCCATTTGAAGCTGCAGTCGTTGGTGACGTGATGTTGTTGGTCACGTTGATGTGGTTTGGTGTGTTGTCTCCGGCTAGCTGAGCTTGATCTCTGAGCTTGATCTCTTTATCTCGGGTTTGCGTGAGTGTAAAGGACAACCCAAGAACAACTTTGCACATCAATTTATTTTATATTAAATATTTTCGGGAGATATGCCGATTCTATATGTGTATCTGTAGAAGCATCGCAATCACATCTGCGCAGCACGAACTGCACGAACTCCCGTACTGCTCTCTGGTTGAGTACTGACTAGACGCTTCTCTCTTACCCACGCCAAGAAGACCGTTCGCTTCCAATTTGAATGTCATGACGTCATCCAAGAAAGCCTCGTATCCAAAATGTTATTTCCTTTTCCCGCAATTTAGAAATGTCCCTTTCTATTATAACATGTTCTTTTATGAATTTTGAATATATAATTACCTTTTTAGGATTAAACGATGTTTACTTTATATTTTATTAAATATATCGCGCGACTTTTAAGGTTGGTAGAACTGACTTTCGAACGTGTATTTTAAACTATGTGGTATGACGTCATGACTCGTTAATTTCAAACCAATAATGCGTTTATACTACAAATTTAACGACTATCATTTACTCATATCTTGCTCACCTTACAACACTTGCCGCTATATTATCTATTTATGTTATTACTCAATATTTATCGCAAATCTCATATCCGGCAATTAAATTAAAACGTATCTTTTTCAAAAGCCCATTCGATCGGAAATCTAAATTTCGGTATCAAATGCCCCCATTTATATTATTTTATTATTTCATAATAAAATAATGTAAATGTCTTGCCCGAAAGAAAAATTAAAAATTACTCCTGTATTTTGAATAATCGGCAACACTCCCATTATATACAATTTTCAATTACACTGTTTTTGAAATTGGTTATTAACACATTTTCTCATTAATCTTTTTAACATGACAAACAATTATACACTTGACTTAACATTAATCCTTAAATACTAATTACAATATGTTATGGTTTCTTCTGTGAAGCTTTTATATAAAGGTTAAATTTCAAGAGTCTTTCTTTTTACTTCCTTCTTTTAGTTCATGTTTGCTCACTTCGCTCTCACTATCACTTGCACTGTGATTTTTCACTTTTGTTATTGTAACACATATCTGTACTAGATCCTTTAAGCACTAAAATGTACATATATTTATATAAATCCATTGCACTCTTTAGACACGTTCTTTCTTTGTCTTTCTGTGATAACTAACTATACGTCTAAATATTTTAACAAATGTTTTACAAAGTAAATATTCTGTTTTCTCTCTATGCAGAGATGAACATTTTAACAATCTTTCTGAAGCTGTTTTTTTTTTTTTTTTTTTTTTTTTTTTTTTTGTGAGCTCTATACAATATTTTTAAGCTCTTTGTAGTATATAGCAATTCACATTCTGCATTTTTCATGAATATGTAAGTACCTGACCAATGTATGGTTTTCAAGTAAGCTAACATTTACATTTTATCTCAAGGCTGATTAGGCGCCAATATACAAATGACACTTCCAATTTTTTTTTTTTTACATTAAATCAAGGTTCCAAGGCACCACACGGTTTCTTGTATGGTCGAAGGAGTTGTTTATGCCATCTTCCCAGACATTTTTTCATTTTTAACATCTTTTAATTCATAGGTATGATAACCAAATTTGGATATAATTTCTGCAGGACCTTTATATAACAATTCCATCCTTTTGTTCCTACCTCTCAAGGCACTTGATAACTTATGGTCTTTAACTAGTACCCAATCGCCTATCTTAGGTTCCCATTTATGTTTTCTACTCTTTTTCTTTAATTTTCGCTTCTCTGCCTTTTTCTTGATTCGTTCAAAAGCAATTTTCGCTCTTTCTTCCTCACTTAACTGAATGTCATTAATTTTCAGTGTTTTTGGTTCCCCTATCAATATTGGTTCTGGTTCAATTCCTAACATTAATTTTATTGGTGCAAACCCAGTAGTTACATTAATGGTGTGATTGATAATCTTTTCTATCAATGGACAATATTTCACCCAATCCTTGTGATTATGATGTGTAAGTACACGTAAATAAATTCCTATATCTCGGAGGACACGTTCTGTTGGATTCCCTGATGGAAAGTATGATGAACAATAATTTAGTTTTCTCGAGTCTAATGTCACCCTAATCTTTCCATTGGCCTTATTTACAATACATAGGGGATTCACAAATTCTGAATTCGAAATCTCAATAACCTCATCTTCTAACATTGACTTTATAACTGCATCTACCTCTTCTCTTATTGTACTAGGGATAGCTCTCGCTTTATGTGTAAAAGGTTTGATGGGTATCATCTCAAACGAATGAGTATAAATATTACATTTACCAGGTTTCTCAGAGAATACTTCTTTATTTCGGATTAATATTTCAAACAGTTTATCCCTCTGTTGTTCATTTAGTTGATCAGCCTGAGTTACTTTTTCCCTCAACAATTCTTCTAAGTCTTCACTACTCTCCCTATCATAGTACCTAGTTGCATCAGAAACCCTCAAATTGTCTATGAAATCATTTTTTATCCCATTCTACATTTTCTTTATTATCGACTCTGTACTCTTTGACATTTACTTCAGTTAATTCCATAGCTCCTACTTTAACATATTCTACAAAGAATGTATCCCCTTGGATTTCTTCTTCCTCTTTTTCTCGTACAATAGTTTCTGAACTACTATCTTCCACAAAAGGCACTATAATGGTCTCATCTTCAACTTTCATTTCTAGAATCATGTTTTTAAAATTCACCATAGCTTCCCAGGCATAAAGACAATCACAACCTATTATAATATCTGTCACAAGTCTTCCTACAATCAGAAATAAAATTCCAAGTATTCTCCCATTTATTTCAATATTTATCATTGCTTGAAATTTTACTCTTTCTTTTCGTTTTCCCACAGCTAGCGAGCAATATATCCCATTAACTGGTAAAGACATTACTTTAAAGCCACTACTTTGTAAATTATCATAAAAATTTTGTGAGCATACTGTGCTATTTGATCCCGTATCTATAATTGCATTGTATTGTTTTCCATTTACTCCAATTTTGATTTTAGGTGGATCTCCTACTTTTTCATTTTCGTCAATTCTATTTTTCCATTCTCTTTTCTTTTGTATCATCATTTGCCTTCCAGGACTATTTATTTCCGAGTACTTATCACAATCATTACTATGATACCCAGTTCTCACTGAAGGCGCGTTTGACCGGGTCTGGCGTTTCCCTGATTTTTAGGTATGGCTCCTGTACTATTTCCCGAATTGTTACTTCTGTTTTCCTGCATTAAATCGGGGTTACTTCCTACCATGTTTTTGACCGTGTTAATGGCCTCGACCATTTCTGCATTTTCGGGGGAATTTCGTCCACTAGAATACCTTTCTCCCTGTCTTGGTGACCTCGGTCTAAACTCACTATCTCCGTTTGTCCAATACCCATCATTTGAATTTCTACTATGTCCAAAATAACGTCCCCGTCTACCTCGATCAAATCTATTTGTATTCATATAATTCACCCTTATATTTCTTCCCCTTAGATTACCATTTCTATTTTGGTGATGCCCTTCCTGGTTATATCTACCTTGATTTTCCCACCGGAATGATTCCATCCTTGGTACTGGTCCTTTATATCTTTCCCTAACCTCACTTCTATTCTGATAATACTGTGCCCCTTGCCCGAAAGAATTGACAGTTTCTTTTCCTTCATATGTATTTCCAAATGCGTGTTTTGGCTTATTGACTTCTAAGGCTGATAATAATTCTATCATAGCTGCAATGCTATCGGGTCGGGCTATGATTAGGTAATGTTGAAGTGTTTCCGGAAAATGTGGAGTAACTATATTTATTAGATCTTTTTCATCCAAGGGAGGGTCCAACATCTTCGATTTTCTCGCTATTCTCATAAAATAGTTTACCATCGATTCCTCCGATCTAGGATTAAATTTTCCATTGCTTAATTCAACTCTAATATTAGCCTGCCTACTAGCTCCCCAATATCTGGTTAAAAAGATGTTCCTAAAGGTCCTGTAGTCATTATTGTTACCCATAGAAAGGCCTAGCCAATTAGCAGCATTACCCTTTAGGCATTTTCTTACTATCACCATTTTGTACTCCTCTGGTATACGTTTCACCGTGAAGTACTCTTGTAACCCTTCTAAAAAGGCTTTAGGATCATCTGAATCTTCATTTTCAAAAACTGGAGGTGTCATTTCATTTAAGACATGGTTAGGCCAATGTAAATTTGAATTGTCATTTATCCCTGAGCTATTTCCGAGATCAGAATGGGAATTACTGTTACCCCTATTTTGCATCGAAATGTCAGCTGATACACCTGGTATTGCCTCGTTTCTTGCAACTTCTTTACTAAGATTGTTGTGATTACATGCATTTTCACTTAATTTCAAATTTTCTAAGGCCTCTTTTACCTGAGTAATTTCTGTTACTACTCCTTTTATTTGGTCTGTAACATCCTCCAAATTTCTAGCCTGCCTTTCATTTTCTACATCAGATCTTTCTATTCTAACTTTACACCCCTGTAACTCTTCTCTAATTTCTTCCCTTTCTTTATCTAATTTTTCACTCACTTGTTGACCTAATTTCTTTTCAGAATTCTTTACTTCTTGCCTTATTGTCTCTAATTCTCCCTTAACCTGTTCTACCTGTTCTCTATTTTCTTTTACTTCACTACTAACTTTATTAATTTCCTCCCTAACTTCTTCCCTAAAGGTTTCGAAAGCTCTCTTCTGATTTTCCAATTGCATTCCCAATTCCTGTTGTCCCTTCTCTACTTTCTGTCCTAACTCTTTACTATTTTCATCTATCTTTTGACTTAACTCTTTACTATTTTCATCTATCTTTTGACTTAACTCTGTACTCATCTTTTGACTTAACTCTTTACTATTTTCATCTATCTTTTGACTTAAATCTGTACTCATCTTTTGACTTAACTCTTTACTATTTTCATCTATCTTTTGACTTAAATCTGTACTCATCTTTTTCATTATCGTTTGAAACATATTCTCTATTTCTGACATAAATGCTGGCCTTTCTGAATTACTACTAAACATTTCTGTACTACCTCTAGGTGTTTCTCTAACGTTCTGATCTTCTAATTCTTGGCATATTCTGCTACCAATTACATTCCGATTAAATTCTTCCATCCTACTTACACTTTTCTCAATTTCCGGACTTTCAAAACCTAAAAAATCAGTGTCACTGTCTTCCATTTCTAAGCTATTTACATGTGTTTTTCTACTCACCAAAATTTTCAGTATTTTCACTATTTCACTTTAACTGCACTTAAACTTGTTCACTACACGTTTCACAGATGTTGACGCGCTGGGCACCTTCTTGTCTGCTGGTTCGATGCTGGCTCGGTCGTCTTGGGGTTTGGTCCATTCTTTCGAAGCCACACGTTGGGAAGCCAATTTGAAGCTGTAATATTGCTTCCTAGTTATTACCTCGCCATTTGAAGCTGCAGTCGTTGGTGACGTGATGTTGTTGGTCACGTTGATGTGGTTTGGTGTGTTGTCTCCGGCTAGCTGAGCTTGATCTCTGAGCTTGATCTCTTTATCTCGGGTTTGCGTGAGTGTAAAGGACAACCCAAGAACAACTTTGCACATCAATTTATTTTATATTAAATATTTTCGGGAGATATGCCGATTCTATATGTGTATCTGTAGAAGCATCGCAATCACATCTGCGCAGCACGAACTGCACGAACTCCCGTACTGCTCTCTGGTTGAGTACTGACTAGACGCTTCTCTCTTACCCACGCCAAGAAGACCGTTCGCTTCCAATTTGAATGTCATGACGTCATCCAAGAAAGCCTCGTATCCAAAATGTTATTTCCTTTTCCCGCAATTTAGAAATGTCCCTTTCTATTATAACATGTTCTTTTATGAATTTTGAATATATAATTACCTTTTTAGGATTAAACGATGTTTACTTTATATTTTATTAAATATATCGCGCGACTTTTAAGGTTGGTAGAACTGACTTTCGAACGTGTATTTTAAACTATGTGGTATGACGTCATGACTCGTTAATTTCAAACCAATAATGCGTTTATACTACAAATTTAACGACTATCATTTACTCATATCTTGCTCACCTTACAACACTTGCCGCTATATTATCTATTTATGTTATTACTCAATATTTATCGCAAATCTCATATCCGGCAATTAAATTAAAACGTATCTTTTTCAAAAGCCCATTCGATCGGAAATCTAAATTTCGGTATCAGTTTGCTTCAGTTGCTATATAGAACAAATTCAAGCGTCTATCACGTGATAAAATGCTATCGGTGATAACAGAATACTACAGTGAATAAGCTATCTACACAAACTAGGGAATATTTAAGGAAACACACTTATTCATTTCCAGCCTAAGAAAGTTATTAAACCACAAAACTAATGGCAAAAAGTACCTATCTAGTTATCCCCATTTAAGACTAATGTACAACCTGCATATACTGTGATGCTGTAAAGAGCCCAGTTTCAAGAAGTATATATGAAAGGAAGTTTCATAAGTTTAATTTAGCTTTTAAGGAGAGACAAACATGTGTGTATAAATATAATGTATTTAAAATAAAATTGAGCTATGTATCTCTGAAAATGAGAAGGAAGAACTTGTCAAAGAAAGAGATTTACATCACAAAGCAGCAGATTTTGCTTGTGAATAAAAAATTTTCGATAAAGAAACGCATTACCAATGTATATACTTGTACCTAGTATCTAGGAGTAATTAATTTGTTCTGTGCTTTCCCAAAGCAGAAATTTTAAAGCAGAAAAGCAATCATCTACTTTCCCTACCTTTAAAGCAAGTAAAAGACAATGTGTATATAACGAGTTTCTTGTATATTCTTCAGGTTGAGAAGCATGGAAAAAATCTGGCCTGTTTGATGATTACATACCCCTCAACAAATGGAGTGTTTGAGGAAACCATTGCAGATGTGTGTCAGATGATCCATGATCATGGAGGCCAGGTAACACAGTATATCTATCATAAGCACATGTAAGAAAGTGACTAATTGGTTATTCCATTACAACAATCATATTATTTAAATTAATTTATGCATGCACTTTCCAAACTTAGTTGTAATTGGTACAAAATTAAGTTCTGTGCAATGACATAGTATAGCCTGCTCCAAAGTTCTTTGGCTGAATGTGAGTAGGTACTCTCACACATATGAAGCAACAGTGCTAGGAGCCTGGGTGGAATGGGAATATGACAGCCAATATACCACTGGGTGAAGCTCATAGCACAATTTCTTGCACTTCCTGTCAGTCCTGAGGTTGTGTTGTTTCTATAACAAATGTTACAGTGCCAAGCAGGGGAGGCCCATAGTGTTTCGAGGTAAGAACAGTTTCTGTTAACCAAAAAGGACAGATTCCTGGAGTGTCCTTGTGTGCAAAAAAATGCAGAATTTAATGAGGAAATGGAATGTACACCATCATTATACAACACTTCAATCAGCTGTGATAACAGCTTACTACAGTGCTGATGTGTATTGCAGGCTGCAGGCAGAATCCTGCAAGACAGAAGTACTCCACTGGTTGCTGGCATGCAGCCAGGCTGGAACGCACTGGTGTAGTGAGAAACAAGCTCCTTGTTTCTTTGATTCCCTGAATGCATGTAGGTTCAAACAGTCTCATGGGACTAGTACCCACTCAGCAGAATGACGCATTTGAGAAGCAACAATAAATAGAGGTCTGAAGGTTATGAAAACCAACATTCTGGCTAAGCAAAGCATGGTGCTGACCACAAATCTTCTCCATATTGGCTGGGTGACTATCCATCTCCATTATGTGTATGTGGGCGTGAGACTGGCAGCTGTGTTGGCCAAATACCATAAGGCCCTTATGCCACAGATTCAACCTTCTTGATAAATTTAAGGATGGTTTACATGTAGAACTTCCTAGAAGTTAAATCATTCTAGGTGAAGAACTGCATGCATGGAGGTGAAATTTTAAGCATAGCTTTAAAGAAAACTTAGCTACAAATTTCTAATTTGGTTGAGGTAGTACAAAATTAGGAGACAGTAATGTGAAGAGCCATCTAAACTTTACACAATCTAACTAAAAATAAATATATAAAATATCTATAATGATAAATGTTACCAGTGCTATTGTATTGTGTGTGTGTGTGTGTGTATGTGTGTGTGTGTGTGTGTGTGTGTGTGTGTGTGTGTGTGTACCTGTGCATGTGCACAGTGTCTAATGGCCAGGAGCTAATAACAAAATCATTCTCCTAGCTTCTATCGTATTACTTCAGTTACAAAAGTAATATATAGCAGACTTTAACAGCATGGGTACTTTTACAATCCCTGCTTTTATACTGGTTTTCTAGTACCAATCAAGATGTAAAAGATGCAAGTAATGAACACAGTCCACATAGTAGAGGTAGAGGTAGAGTATTTATGGAGGGGATTCCACACTGAGATCAAGCTGACTGTTGAGTGGACCAGGACAAGCAGTGAACCAACATGAGGCTCCCTAAAGTGTGCTGGAGATTCTTTATCTTGACACCAGGGTTTACCAAGCAGTCACAAGCTGCATGGGTTTAGACAGCAGTCCCCTCAATAGACCTGGCAACTACAAGGACACATATCCAGCAAGAACAGAAGTTACAGCATGCAAATATCCCCTAAGGCCTCAGTGACCTGGGAAAAACCTCCAAAAAACCCTATGCGTCAGGAAGGTTGGACACAAGAATTGAGCACATGACCTCCCGCTTCACAGTTACCATGGAACCATCTCATTTGGTACACTACACATTATCACAGCACTATTTTACAATGAACTTAGAAATAACCACAGAAACTCTCCTATAATTGTTCTCACAGAAAAGATAGACCTGTACAAAATGAATATCGATAAAAGTTGTACAGTGTGGATGAAAAGTTCCAAGACACCTATTCATTCTTTTTGTAGTACAATTTTGTGCAAAAGAATTGAGTAAATAATGCTTGGAAACAACTGCAGTGAAATAAAAGAATAAACCATATTCAGTAATGGTACCAATAAATAATTCAGAATGGTGAATACAAACACCTTTAGTGTAAATAAATCTTTCAGTTGACATATGGGCCCACAGTTGTTCATGTAATGGAAAATGTGCGAGTGACATTATGCAAGATTTTTGGACTAATTTTGCTAAGCTTACTGATGAGAGGTAACATTTGTAAAAATGGGGAAAAAAAGAATCTCTCAGCACTGCAAGTGTTAAAAATGCACTATGAAGTGATGGACCTTCAAAGTCAACTGGAAACTTGTGCTATGTTCTGGTTCAGTGATTAGTTTGGTGATGAAATTGACTAGAAAATATGCTTTGGACCCCATGCAGTCCAGACCTCCCTTTACCAGGTAATACTCATACATTATGGAGCACCATTTAAGTGAAGGTTTGGTATATCATTATACTTCTGATAATGATTTAAAAGGGGTTGATGACAAATTTTGAGAAATGCTGCTGGTAATGAGCAAATATGGAGCCATATTCATTCCTGCAGAATTCATGGAGGAACATATGCTGAAGTCCTAGATGCATAAAAATTACATTTCTATTCAAATTTGTTCGGCTAAAAAGAAAGAAACAGAATTAGGTGTATTGGAACAATTTGCACTCAACATACAACATGTTTTGCAATATTCTGTATCAAGCCCTTTGGTCTAATTTCACAATTTTCCAATCTTGCACTGTAACGAGATACCTGCACTAGGCATCAACTCATTAATGTTTCATTGGTCCGTCATTATAGAAATATATCACGAATACAAACAGCTTATTCTTGATTATTATATTAAATTCTGGCTTTTCCAGGTATATCTTGATGGAGCAAACATGAATGCTCAAGTGGGTTTGTGCCGTCCAGGAGATTATGGATCTGATGTATCTCATCTTAATCTTCACAAAACCTTTTGTATTCCTCATGGAGGAGGAGGCCCTGGTATGGGACCTATTGGAGTGTAAGTCACTTTTTCCTATAATGCCTTATTGGATAATTATTGAAATGACTATATTGAAATAAAAGTTTCAGGGTTGCTGATGTATTCAGTTAAACACCATTTTTTGTTGTAGTAGACTTGGAATATCTACATAACTATGAAGCATTTTTACAAACTTTGTTGGAACTGGAAAGGTAGAATTAGAATGAAAAATTCAATGCCATAGCGAGGATTTGAACCATGGATCTTTCTGTCTCCATTAGTTGCTCTAGCCACTGAGCCACCATGGCAAAATACCAGTATGACATTAAATTCTCCAACTGATTCACATTTTTCTCAGTAAACCATAATGAGCTCTCAAATTCATATGAGATGACATACCCCAATGGTGACTAAGTAGGCTGCGGACTTTGCATATTTGCATGTTTTTCTTCTTGGACTTGATTGTATGCAGACACAAGATAAACACATTTCTCATTGTTTGGAATTAGTGTGCAGAATTTATTGTGCATATTTTTGCATATTTTTAGCATGATGGCACATTTATACTTTTAGAGCATATATTTGCATATTTTACAAACTTAATGCTAAAATAAATATTTTATTCTGCAAAATATTAAACTGCAATAGTTTAACAGCACACTCTTTTGCTATCGAAGCTGGCAATGTCTACAATGAACACCGACCACATTGTTAAGAATACACACACACTTTTATCTGTCACTATCTCATACCGACAGCATTTCGTTTCAACAATCAAGTTGATTTAAAGCAACTATGAGTATAAGGCTTTCCGAGCATTTACTCAATGTATTACGTCCGTGGTGGTTGGTGAGTTGTGTCAAGATGCCCAAAGACAAAAGTCCTAGCACTAGGCAAAACTGGGTTGAAGGAGAGAAGACTGATATTTGATGGAAAATGTATATTTTGTCAAGCTTGTTCCAAAAAGGTAAGCTTTTACACTGTTTAAAAAGATTTATCAACAAATGTATACATTTTCTTTACCCCAAACCATAAGGTCTGTATGAATAGAAAGTATAGCATTCATCCAAAATTCCATATCAAGATTTTAGTAGATAAACATGTCTCAAGGTGTTCTAATTCCAAAACAAGCATTTAGAAACGTTCATACACCTATGCTATACCATAGCTCAAAAACAAAAAGTCACCGAAATATAAAATCATGTTTAAGAGGTAGAACTGGAACTTAAAAATTCAATGCCACAACCGGGATTTGAACCACAGACCTTCCGCTTGCCGGGCAGACGCTCTACCACTGAGCTATTGTGACAAACTGCCAGAATGGCATTAAATTCTCAAGTTAGTTCGTATTTTTTTTTTGGTAAACCACAAAGGCAGTCTCACATCAGAGACAATTACCCCAATGGTGACTTACTATTGCAAGCACTTTATATCCCAGGATTAAATAACCTTCACATGGTAATTATTATTTATTTATGCCAACAAACTTACTGTTGGTGTTTTTAAACACACAAGCCGTGTGTGGGCATAAATAAATAATAATATAAAATCATACTTGCAGTATTAACTTTGGTATCACAGTATATTGTCATAAAAATAAAATTCCCTACACCAAAAACTTGTTTACATCTAAAAACCTGTGGTAGTTTACTCGAAAATGCCTCTAATGATTTCGATCAAATTATGATAAAGTATTAAGATGGAAAACATTATGTATACTCTAAATTTTCTGGGATTACTCACAAAGAAAATCTGTGCATAAACTTGAAAACAACAAATGGAAGGAGAAAATACCACTGACAGAAAAAAGTGTATCTCGTTAAAAAAGTTTATATCATGTGGGTGTATTTTTTCATAGCATTAACTCTTTTAGTACTAGGTATTATTTTAATTTTTAATTTTTTTTATATCTGGTAAACGGTAAACGATAGGGAAGATATTTTTGGAAGCTAACTTTTTTTTCCTTTTTTTTTTAAATGGTATGAATGGTGTAGTACCCTTAAATTGGTAGAAGGTAGAGAATGTCGTTGCTGATACATATTAAAAATGTATTTATTGACAAACTCACATTATGTTATCTACTTAGGTCTTTTAAAGTTCAACAATGTTTTAATTAATAGGGTAAACTGCACAAAAAATTCCTAGTGGATCAGCATTTGCAGACTGCATCTCACATAGAAAATGCAATGAAAATTAATTTTCAACCTTTGCTGAATTTGAAACCGAAGGATAATGAAACTTATACGCTTGATGCGAACCTGTGTGAAGCCCTAGTAGCAGCTAATATACCTTGGAGGAAACTGGATAGTCCAGTGTTTCACAGATTTTTGCAGAAATACACTAAAAGACAAATTCCCAGTGAGTCCACATTGAGGAAAAATTATTTGGGTTCACTGTATGAAAAAGTAAGTTTTTTCATTTAAGGATGTTAATTAAAGTTAATTGTTTAAAACATTTCTGTAATCTGTGTATTTTAAAATTTTTTTTAAATAAATACTAAAACAATAACATTTTTGTAGGCCCCCCAAGAAAATAGAAAGGACATAGCAGACTCACTTTTTGGGGTTTCGGTGGATGAAACTACAGACTCTTGCGGCAAATATGTTGCTAGTGTAGTTGTAGGGAAAATGGATTCCATTGATGCTGGAACCCCGCACCTGATTATGTGCACTGTTTAAAGGACATTTTCTGTGTATAAGAACATATTTTAACTGACAATCGAAAAAAATTTACATCTGAAAATTTGGAGAAATGCTTTGTAATTTGTTGCAATACCAATAAGAGTGAAATTTAATGTGAATATGGGTACATATGTGTCCTCTAATATATGGATGGTACTTATTAAGTTGTTCGTTTTGGAGTAAATAAAATTCTTTAAGCCATGCATATTTTCAAGTTTTAATGCATATTTTCTTCATTTTTTGAGCATATTTTCATGAATGTTAGTGCATATAAATCCACAGCCTACTTATAAGTGAGTAATATTCAACCTGTATGTGAAGTCTTCTTAGCTGGTACATAAAATTTAATGTCAAGATTTCACTGCAAATATACATCTTAAAGCCATATGAATACTAAACATCATTTTTAGAAAATTTGTATGCATGCATACAATGTGGGGAAACAGGGCAACATAACTAAAAAAAAAATATAATGTGAAATAAACATCAAACTTGGAATTTAAGTTCAATATCCTTCATGGATGCAAAACAAATAAATTTGAAGGTACCCTCCCACCCCAAACTAACCTTAAAATGCAAAAGTTTTTGTCATTTTTTATTTTCTCAAAAATGGTTCTAACAATTCTTATTAGAACACCATACATTTAAGATGCTTGCATAACAGGTAAAATATATACATAAATTTTGTGGGAATAGTCTGTAAAGTGCTCTTCATTTGAATTCATTTTATATGCTTTTGTATAACTTAAACCATAAAAAACTGATAAAAGCTTATTATGCAAAATATGTACATGTAATTAAAGTATACTACTTTAGACCTGTTTTGTAGCATTAACCATTCCTGAGATATTCTTTGTTATTGGTGCAAGTTTTCAGATACTTTATACTTTTTATAAGTGTGATAAGTGTGGTAAATCACCCCTTCCTCCCCCTCATGACAATCAAAGAGTAGAATTTTAAAGGCATTACATAGCAACCTGCTTTTTAAAGGTTTTACTATTAATTCAGTCTACTGTAATTCTCTTGTATACCTACAACAAATTGTTGTAAATATTCTAAAAATATTTATCTCAATTAACAAGAAGTAGACAGTAGAATGTACCTTTGTAAGGACAGCTTGTAGAAGAATATACATAATAGTCATGTGAATATGATAAATCAACTTTTTAAAGTCATTGTATCAGCAATATTCAAGCAAGCACATTGCTTTTGCATTGTTGGGAAAATACTTTTTTCAAATTGAGATTTTAAGTCAATTTATAAGCAGATGATTACTTGAATATATTTTCCAATTGTTTCTGATGCAGAATGTGATACAGTAGATAAATGAGACTTCAACAAATAGCATATGCTCCTATTAGTACCCATCCTCAGGTTGATGTATGCCAATATTTGCTTTGATGGTATGCCATAGGAATTGGATTTTCATAATGCAGAAACATTAACATCTTGTATTATACGCTTTTAATTCTTTCAGTACTGAGGTTATATGCAAAATTGTAATTGAATGTTTATTCAGTGTTTTTGTTCACATTTTAACCCTTTCATGCCTGAATTATTTTGCTACTTATGCCGTTCTTCCTCTAATTTGAAACTGGTTTAGATTAGGCGGTCTGGGACACCTTCAGCCTACTGGCTTGATTAGCCATGATCGTTAAGGCAACACATAGTGCACTGGCCATGCACTCAGAGCCTGAGGTCGTGAGTTCAAGTCTCGGCAACTGCAGTCAAATGTGCCTGTGGTAAAGGACGGGGAGGGCCCACGTAAAATAATCGGTGTGGTAGCACGCATAGATGATGACGGGGTATCATTTGATTGCGGTTGCATGAATTTTGCTTCTTTTGTTATAAAAAAACACTACAATATAAATTGTAAAAAAAATAATCTTTTAGAATTTAAAACGTCTCAAATATGTATTTTTAATTGGTGACAGACGGTATAACAAGAATATAGCAGAAAAAAAAATTAAAACTAGTAAAAATAGGAAAAAAAGCCTATGTATCTTATAATACACACCAGGTATGAAAGGGTTAAGTTCGTTTTCTAATAAGATATCAATATTTATATCCAAGTGAATTTTATGTAGAAAAGTAATCGCAACAATTACTCCCACTTTTTATCCCATTTTATAGGTTTTTGTCTTTAGTTCACATTCTTTATATTAAATGAAAAACAAATGTTTCCAGGAAAGCACATTTAGCTCCATTCCTGCCTTCACATCCTGTGGTGAATCCAATGGCAGATCTGGGTCGACAGTCAAAGTCTTTTGGAGTTGTAAGTGCAGCACCATTTGGATCCTCAGCAATATTACCCATTTCCTGGGCTTACATAAAGGTGGGTTTGCCTTCTGTTTTACTTTTCTGGTTTTTTTTACAACTTCCTTTTGCTCCTTTCCTGATGCATCTTGAAAGAGATATAATGATATAATACCATACATTCCAATTATAGCCAGGCTATAGATCAGTGATGTCTCTTTGGAGACGCATAATTAGCTGCCATCCCCCACCTCCTCTTTCAGTCAGAGGGTGAATCAGTTCTTGCCTGTGACAAGTAGAAACAGTCAGACAGTCAGTATCCAGTGATGGACACATCACTGAAGACCTCTTTATTCTGGATGATTTTGAACAAATGGTAAACAGTAAGAGAGAGACAAAAAGCTTACTAAATAAAAAATGTGGATCTCGTCAGTCAGTATCCAGTGATCATAAGAAGCAGGATAGCAAGGTAAGCCAATCAGGAGAGACCAGCAGCATAAGAGAGATAGAACCCCCTCCACCAGCCACCACGCCTCTGGACACCCCGGGCCAATCAGCGCACGTTGCGCAAGGTATAAATGGAGCCCCACAGACAGTTGAAGTCGATGCATCAGTCGTAGTGATACCTTCCACGAGGAGACTTCGACAACACCACTGAGGATGTCTACCGCAGTTGTAGACGAAACGTCTGGAAGACAGATCTCCAGCAGACCACGGCATAACAGCCCGGAAGATATTTCTTTCTACACATCAAAATATGTTTTAATATCTTCCTTTCATAGAAGTTTGAAAACAGTTGTTGTAAGTGTTGTTCAGTGTTATTAACTCACCTTTTAAATTGAATGTTTTAATATGTTCTGCTTTTTATGCTAAATCATACTTCTTTTCTTGGAAAAGTACACTGCATAAGCCAATAGATTATTTAGTATTTAACCGAGTAAAAACAAAAGAAAGAAGATTATTAAAAATGTTTCAGATGATGGGGCCACGAGGACTGAGGAAAGCAACTCAAGTGGCAATACTGAATGCAAACTACATGAGTAAACGATTGGAAGGACATTATGAAACATTATACAAGGGTCAAGAAAGTTCCTTAGTTGCACATGAGTTTATTATTGATGTTCGAGATTTCAAGAAAACAGCTAATATTGAAGCTGTTGATATTGCAAAGCGCCTAATGGATTATGGTATGTTTATTTTTTTTTCTATTTTTCAATAATATTTGTATTTTATTTTTCTATCATCATACTGTATTAATAATATTTTGTTTGGTAACCATTTTTTCTCATTGTTATTGTCATATCATTTATCAAAGGTTTTCAGTATACTAAATAGAACAGAAAAAGTGGGATATGCATAATTTATATGTCTTTGGTATATGATATTGATATCATGGTAAGCAACTCTTATCAAAAACATTTTAGAAGCAAAGGTGGAAGTCAAACCCAGGTACATCAGATAAAAATCATAAATGTTGAACCCAAAATATTGATGCCCTAACACAGATTAATGTATCAGTTGATGTCAGTTATTAACAAATATATTACAAGTTTCTAATGCATATTACACATCAAACATAATACATAGTATAACACAAATTCATTTAAATATAAATATATAAAATTCTCTCTCAATTTCAGGTTTCCATGCCCCTACAATGTCATGGCCAGTGGCAGGAACATTGATGATAGAACCTACAGAATCTGAAGATAAGGGAGAGCTAGATAGGTTCTGTGATGCACTAATAAGTACGTGAAGGCTATTATTTGTACTTAGTTTTTAATATTTTCAGTAGTTGAAACTATTACTTTAAAGTAAAACTAAAGTCTTGTGCTGAGCACATTATATCCATATATTCAACATAACATTGTAGACACAAAACAATTCCTAATTTGAACAAGTCCTGTTAAATTCTTGATCCTATACAACATGAATTCCCAACTACACTGTGGTCACTACAGGAAAATAAAATGAATAAAATTAAATAATAAGAAGCAAACATTAAAATCAAATAAAAAATAAGATATTGTGTCCCACTTAACATTTACAAAGTGATATAAGCAGTGAAACCTTTCCAATGATTTAGTAGAAGCATTTGAGTCAACCTGTAGACACTTTTAGTTTCACTTAACTTATTTTATATCTGGATGCATTTCAATGACCATTTGTCATTGGTTTCTCAACTGGTAGTTGAAGAGGAAGAACCTGTTGTGGTTCTACATCCAGCAATCCAGATAGCAGCACAATCACAACCACAACAGATTCTTCCCTCTTTAAATGTTAGTGGAGAAACTGTTAACAATGAAGATCTTTAAAACGTGTCTGGATAAAAAGTTATGTGAAACTAAAAGCATCTATAGGTCAACTAAAATACTTCTAAAAGATATAGTGTGTAAGACATAAGGCATGTGTTAAAGAGTCTCTGCCATAGAAATTTATTCTGAAGACACTTGTGAGTCAGAAAGGTTGGGAATGCTGACTCTACTACACGATGCTACATATCCATTACCTTGCAAGCAAAGCACATAATTTAGTAAGATTGTTGTTTTCAGTTAGAAATTCTATCAAGTTCATGTTCACTTTCAACATGCATACAATAATTACTTCCAATTTAATATGTTGATATAGTACTGAAGTTCAGTATGATGGTTACTAAAGCTTAAGAAAGACTTGCTAGAGATTTCAGGGTAGGTACACATTAATCCTGAGTTAATAAGGAGTAGTTGGTGATCACTGAGCTTTAGCTATCTGATGTTTTAGCTACGCTGTCCTACCACTTCACAGTTGCATTGGCCACAACTGCTATACTCTTCTGCTTAAAAAACATCCCTTGGTTACACTTTGTGGCTTAGGGTCCTCAGTATATTTTGCTATACTTGTTAATTATGTGTGTACCTTGTAATTGGGCAATATGCGTATTACAGCACATACAGCAACAAAAAGTGTTAAGTGTTAGAATTTTCCTAAAAATATGATTAAAATAAATGGTATGTATAATTTTAATTTTATTCAAACCATTTGCTATTCTGCAAGAAATAAATCACCCTCATACCCATTCTATAGACACTTTAAAGCTATTATATACTTTCTTCTGTCTTTCTTTGTTCTTTCATTAAAATTTAGGATACGCTTTTAATATTCATTTTTAATTTTATCAATCTTTTGCACCATTTCCTATACTGGGGCTATAGATTAAAACTAAAAGTACCCATGCTGAGTATAATTTTTCATATATAATGTAGTACTGTTAACATTTGGAGCAAATACTGCTTTGTTCAAAGAAAACTACTTTCCCCACATTATAAAAACTCATGCCACATGACACTTAATCCTCTGGCAGTTTTGCTGCGGTTTTCTTCAAATTTTCTTACAACTAACCAGTGGACAATATGCACTCATCCACTCACTCCTAAATGACATCATCAGTCCAAACTGACTTGCAGAAAAACTTGAATGTTGTATTTTTTCATTATTTTGTAGGTATAAGGCAAGAAATAGCTGACATTGAAGAGGGAAGAATGGACACAAGAACCAACCCCCTGAAGATGGCTCCACATACTCAGGCACAGGTTATTTCCACTGACTGGAACAGACCTTACACAAGAGAACAGGCAGCATTTCCAGCAGTTAGTATCTACCTTAAGAAGCTAAGAGATTCAATTTAGTATTAAATATAATATGTACTCATTACTAAATATGAAAGTAATGTGAAGATTGAGAGGTAGAACTGGAAATTAAAAATTCAATGCCACAACTGGGACATAAAGTACTTACAATAGTAAGTCACCATTGGGGTAATTTGTCTCTGATGTGAGACTGCCTTTGTGGTTTACCAGGAGAAATACGAACTGGGTTGAGAATTTAATGCCATTCTGGCAGTTTGTCACAATAGCTCAGTGGTCAGAGCAACCGCCCGGTAAGCGGAAGGTCTGTGGTTCAAATTCCAGTTGTGGCATTGAATTTTTAAGTTCCAGTTCTATCTCTCAAACTTTGCCCACACACGGCTTGTGTGTTTAAAAACACCAACAGTAAGTTTGTTGGCATAAATAAATAGTAATGTGAAGACATTAGAATAGCAAAGGTATATAAATTGACATTAATTTTGTTTATATTTTTAAACAAACTTATTGATATTATTGCACTTGAGATTAAAACTTCACCTTCAATAATACCTACAAACAATAGAAACCACAAGTTTAAATGAATCAAGTCTTGAAGCTTTCCTGACAGCGATATGAAAATAACTCTTCTCGGGCTATCAGCGAGGTGAATTCTGGAAGTGAAGCTCAAAATCACTTCCAGAATTCACCTGGCTGATAGCCTGAGAAGAGTTATTTTCTCAAGTTTAAATGTATGAAGTAAACAGGAAATCTTCTCTTGAACATAAAAGGTGCATCCAGAAAGTAAGTCCCAATGACCAATAAAGAGAATAAAAACATCCTACATAGGAAATATTTATTGGAATAATTTCATAGATTCACTGTTAGAAATCTAGTTAGCAATGGCACAGGTATAATTATGACTTCAGTTGTCATTTGTTAAAAAAGTTGAAAATGTGAACATTGGTTTATCCATCATCATAATTATTGAACTATGTAACAAGATTTTAAGTCTGAAAATATATAAAAGGAGCTAGATTTGGTATTTTAATGTAGATTTACAATATTCGGTGACCCCAATGTGATGGAACCACGGTAATTCCTATCCTAATAGAGAAGGAATAATATATTCATGATAGAACAGTGTATTCACAACTCAAATATGTATAATATGATGCCTGGTTTAATCATTAAATTCTGATGAAAAGAAAATGAATGGATAAACTGAAGAAAGCTAGCATACTCATGAGACAGTGCTTCACAAAGAAGACCAATGATTTAAAAGGAATTTTTGCAACAAATACATAATTTCAGCCATTAGACCATTGATGGCAGGACTTAGTGCATTAGGTAGTAAAATAATGGATGCACTTTTAGATAACAGTGATGAACTGACAGAGAAAGAAAGCACTGAAAAGTACAACAATGAATTTGAAATTATGCAGGTACACGTAAATAATGTATTGATGCTGTGCATGGTAGGCAGCCCATTAAGCGTTGAACATGAAGGAACAGTATGTAGTAAGGATAATAAATGGAAGACATAAAATTCCTAAAATGGAAATTAAGAAATTTAATGGGGATCTATAGAATGGTCAAGCTTTTGGTCGTAGTTTCGTAAGATTCATGAAGGTGATAATTTGCGCGGTAGTGACAAATTTCAGTATTTAACACAAGTGATGAAAATTGGATCTGGGCCTCTAAAGATCATTCTTAACTATCCCAAACATCAGAAAATTATCCAAATGTTATTCAAACTTTACAGAAACATTTTGGAAGAAAGGATCTTCTACTACAAATGTACATAAGGGAACTATTAAAATTGGTTTTCTCTAATGCAATACAAGAGGGAAAACTTCTGTTAGCCACCTTGTTAATCAAGTTAGAATCTCATGTTAGATCTCTCAGCAGTTGGAATCTAGCAGATTCAATATCCAAGTACTTAGTTGTTCCCATTAGTAGAGTACAGCTTGCCAGAAGGAACTTTATGTGCGTGGCAAAGAAGTCGATTCTCCAAACGAGATGAAATGAATGTTCAGTTGTCATTTGTTAAAAAAGTTGAAAATGTGAACATTTGTTTTATCCATCACAATAATCATTGAACTATGTAACAAGACTTTAAGTTTGAAAATGCATAAAAGTATTCAGAGTTGGTATTTTAATTTAGATTTATAACAGGCTACTTTTCAACATAGTCACCATCACTGTTGAAGCATGTATCAAATGTTCTACCATCAACTGTATGTCCAAGTCATAGGAGTCTGCCATCAATGTCCAGAGCCACAAAGTCACTCCATTCTGAACCTCAGTGTCATTATGGAAATGTTTTCCTGCCAGAGGCAATTTCATGCAAATGTGAGCAAGACACCTGGAGGAATTGACAAGAGAGTTACGAAATTGTAAAGCACCAATTGTGCACAATTGCTTGTTACACACTTTCCAACACTTCTGGTATCACCAGGGGCTGCTATGGTCTTCATCATGAATATTGGTTCATCCTTCAGTGAATTGCCTGCACCATCATTTTTCCACATAATGCTGTGTTCTTACAGAGAACACATTCTTACAGAGAACACAATTGGCGATGGATTTCTCCAGGAGATTGTTTTTGAGTATGCAAAAATCAGATGACTGCACGGTCCTCGTAGTTGGTGTAGTTCTCCTAGCACAGCACAGTAACCACTGCCGTCACAAGACTGAAATTTTACTGCATTATTCCCACATACTTCCTTTCTACTCCTGCTCATGCGCATTCCTATCCAACTGGTGGTGCCATCTCTGGATGCAATCAAGACTTACTTTCTGGATGCCTTGTATTAATAAACTGTATCTTTGTCTTCACTGGAGCTGACAACTTAAGGACAAATATAGTAAACAGATGAGATTTCAATCACAACATTTAAGTTAAGGTCATTACGTTAGGTAATAAAAATTATCAAAACATTTTTCAGTTCACCAGAAGAACATAGCAGCTGGTAAACCTAGAGCAATACAGCAAAAGTATAAGTGATGAAAAGCTTAAATAACCAGCTTAGTCTGTCTTGGAATTTACATGTACATCTTTTCTATTTTTCAGCCATTTGTTCGTCCAGATTCTAAAATTTGGCCCAGTGTAGGAAGAATTGATGACATCTATGGAGATAAACATCTTGTGTGTACCTGCCCACCAATTCTTCCACAAGACTGAGTTATAGAGGATTGCAGAAACCATTTACACTATGTGTAAATTATTGTATTACAAAGCAGATTTAAATATAACTTCTTACAAGCTAAACTACCTATTTTATTTTCTGCTTTCAATCAAAGCAAATTGATGACTCTGTAAATTATATATTTTGCCATTATAATACAACAGTTATCTGCATCACTGGCTAAATGCAGATTAATTTTGGTTGTCCAGTTATTGGAAAAATATTGCATCTCAAAATAATTCAAAGCCTATGCCTTTCTCCTCCTCCCCCACCTCCCTCCAAATCCAGTGAGAATTTATATGTTGGTAAGCCACTTGCCTTCAAACTATCAGTTCACTGTTACTCCTTTTGTAATTTGTACCTGAATAATGGCATAAACTGGAAATTATATCCATTTAAGATGCAAATTTAAGGTACCTATAATATAAATTTGTATGAAAATAAAATCCCAATACTGACAGCCATCCTTTATTCCTTTCAACAGCAGAAATAAAACCTATATATGACTGTTTTCTTTGGCAGGAGCATTCTCTGAGATATATGGTTATTACAAACTTTGTGGTAATATAATTACAAAGTATTTATTATAATGTGCAAACATTCAGGTTTATACAATGCTATCAAGCTTAATGTTATATAGGTACATCACATTGAAGTTTACAACCCAAGTCATAATTTTAATAACACATAAATGAACATTATTTAAGCACAATATTTTTTAAATATCACTAAAAGTGTCATATATTAGTTTTAACACATACAAAGAAGCTGATATTATCATTCTCTGAATTTAGCTTTAATGAATGCTGGCAAAGGAATCAGATACAAAAGGCAATTAAATATTGCTAGCCCTAATGAAAATGCAAATGATATGCCTAGATTTGTATCCATATCCAATAAATTTAGAACAGTGTCACCATTATCATCTCTGCTATATCTTTCCCTAATAAATGACATGCCATCAGGATATCGGCAACCAAAAGAAGATGAAGCAGTGAGTAATGCGTCTGGTGTTCTCAAAACTGGCATAGAACAGTTAATTCTTGAATTTTGTGGCAGACCGTTGATGTTTAACCAATTGTTGTTGCCAAATATTTGTTGATTCATGAAGATTCCTGCATATCTTGTCTGTGTTGCATATGTAAGGTACACCAGCCAATCTGACAAGCTATGAAGAGATCTGGAAAAAGAATATAAATGAATGAAATTTCACTTAGAAGTTAAGAAACAATTGAGGTAATAATCATATAGGTAATATGAGTCTGATGAAGTAACACTGCAATCCATCAATAACCAGATATTCTGTGTGTGGGAAAAGATCAAGGACCACATGGTGATGCATAACATATTTCTTCAACCTACACATTATATAATAATCTTTTATAATCTTTATTGTCTGTAGACTTGTGAGTTACAAGTATAAGACATGGTCATTATCAACAGATTGCACATAGGAGATTTCACAAAACAATTTACAGTGCAATTAAGTAGTAATGGATTACAACTACTATATAAATGACCTCTAGCTTATTTATCCATGTTGGATATAAAATAATAATTAATAATAATAATAATAATAATAATAATAATAATAATAATAATAATAATAATAATAATAATAATAATAATAATAATAATAATAATAATAATAATAATAATAATAATAATAATAATAATAATAATAATAATAATAATAATAATAATAATAATAATAATAATAATAATAATAATAACAATAATAATAATAATAATAATAATAATAATAATAATAATAATAATAATAATAATAATAATAATAATAGTAATAATAATATATAAAATATATATAATAATAAAGTAATAATATAATATAAAAGAATAATAACAGAGTAATGATAGAGTAATAACATTGATCACAGCCATGTAATAACAATGATGAGAATATATGAATAGTTTTACAATTAGAATGTTCCCATAAGCTCATCCACACTATAAAAGCTATCTCTTGATAACATTTGCTCCAAAGACATCTTGAATCATCACATGGATTTTAAGCTTTTTAAACTGTTAGGCAATTTATTATACATGAAAGCTGCAGTATATCCAACTCCTTTGGAAAAGAGTTTAGTTCTATGTGACATTTTTCTTAGGTTAGTTTTGTTTCTGGTATCAAAGTTGTATATTTGGATATTTTTAGTAAAGTTCCTGTATTTTTGTTTTGTTTTGTTATGTATAGACTTGGTAAAGTTCAGCTTTTTAGTTCCTTAAAATGTTTCTGCAGGTTATATTTCTCTGCTGACTTGATGTACCTGATAATCTTTTTTTGACTTTTGAAAACTAAGTGGCGCTCTCTACTCACTCCCAGAATATTATACCTTACCTCATTAGATTTTCCGCACATGCAAAGTATAAGGTCTCCTTACCTCCTTTTTCCACATGATTTTCCCCTCCCCATTTTAAATTTAACATCTTATAAATGTTCAGTGACTTTGTTTTTAAAGTGTTTTCTGAATCTCAATATGATCAATTCTTAATGTAATTTCTTTCCAGAAGTCTCTTTCGTTTATCTCTTTATCTCTGCAAGCCATCATTCCCCAACTTTTTTCAAAACAATTTTAATTCTAATAATCCAAGTGTTATGATGTGTAATGATCAACTGGGAACCCATTGCTTCAAAATCTTTGTTCAACCAAAATCTCAATCTAAACCAATATTTTAAAATTCTCACCCTTATTTTTTCCTTTGTTTCCTACTCTTTCTAATTATCTGTGCAACCCCATTAGATAAGGTTTTGGGTAATCTCAGAATTTGCTTAGAGAAGTTTCTGTGAATCAAATCCCTATATACCTTATGAACTTTGATGTCTTTCACATGCTTTGAACTGTTAAGAATAACAGAGGTGCTGAATTCGTGAAACCAGGTCATGGTTTAACGTTAGCTAGATTTTTTGCTCTGCAAGAGAAAATTTGCAAGTTTCTAGAAGACGAAAAGCACACTATGAACTGTTAGGTGATCCTTACTGGTTGTTCTGCTTAGCATTTCTAGTTGACATTACCAAACATTTCAATGACTTGAACCAGATACTATAACGAAAGGCAAACTTATCAGTGATTCATATAGTACAGATAAATGACTCAGAACTAGGCACATTTTCCAACTTTTGGTACTTTTAAAAACCAATAACCCAAAGCATCTTTTGACACTAATTCTTTTGCAAAGGGACATTGAGGACATTGAAAAGTTTACATATTTGCCAATTTTATTAAATTGAAATCAGAAATTAACCGTTTTTGACACCCCTAATTGTTAATATTGGTAAAGTACCAGAGCTGCTGCAACTAGAGCTATTGCAGTGTGATGATGCAATAAAAAGAACCTTCAGCCCGAAACAGATTCTCAATTTCTATAAGTTACTGCCAGAAGAAAAATATTCAGTATGAAGGAAGAAGCCCCACATTTGATTTCCATCCTTCATCAACACATATGGGAACAAATATTTTCAAAAATGAACCAAATCAGCACACAGTTCTGCTTGAGTGATGGACATCTCTAAGCTGTGTTGTTTCTAAGCACATCTGAGCAAAAACCAGACTTCAACATTATTAAGTTCAAAACACCAATGCCACACTTCTCATTTGGTGAGTTGAATGCAAAGTTCTTCAGGACTGACTAATGCATGCACCATCTAAAATATAAATGTATTTTAAAGCATTTAGTAAATCCTATTTTAACAGCCCATAAAATATTACATTTATTTAATTTTGTTAAACAGTGCATATGGCCCAAAATTAATTATTAACTCTACATGCGAAAGTTTGGGTGACTCTGCATTCTAAATACAAACATGATTATCCATAAAAAAGATATAATAAACAAAGTAATTATGTGCCTTCAAATAACTGATAAAACAAATATTAAAATAGTAAGAAAATGCATAATTTAGGAAATAGTAATACATCACACATTAAAGTAATAGTATGACTACAAGTGCACACAGTAAGGCAAAACTGTGAACAATTTTATTGTATTGTCTGAAAAGGCAAAATTAAAACTATTACCTTAAAGTACCAGCTCCCAGCATCAAATATACAGCTGTGATGTAAATACTTGCAATAGCAGCAGTAAATGAACTTTTAATCACTAGCATTAAGGCTATTGTTTGTTGTTCGGCCATTAGGAAACATGCTAATTGAATTGCTCCAAAATAAAGCCAATCTATTTCTGAATGAAGCTCTGTCAGCCTAAAAAATAAACCAATCAAAATATTAATAAACACCAATGAAGTAACAAATAAAGTCTAATATAAGCTATGATTCTGTCATCAATCATCTGTTTACAGACTATTGGCAAGCAACTGTACTTGACCATACATGATCAGCGCTTTCATTCTAATAATCTCTCAAATGTTATGTAAAGGAAAATTCTGAAAATTCCAAATTAATGCCATTAAAAAGTATAAATGGCAGATGATCTACCCATTATATGAGTTTTTTGTCAATAACAAATTAAAAAAATAAATAGCAGAGCATTAAAACAATAAAAGAATAAACTTTTCTTATGGTTATTTGTTTTTTTATATAACTCATTACTATAAAATAATTACCAGCGGCAGAAAGAATTATGGAGGAAATAGGAATGGGAGATATACGGAGGCTAGAAGAAAGAAACGTAAGCGATGTGCGTAAATTGGTAAGACAAGAATAGAGAACATAAAAAGGCAGGAAATTTTAGGAAGTTGAGAAAAAAGGAATCATCACAATTTTATCAACAAATAAAAGGAAATTGGGGACAAGAAGCATATGCAGACTACTGCAATAAACAAGAAAGAGAAGAGTTAGCTTGGATGAGAACAGGTACAATATTTTTAAGAGGATTAAGAGGCAAAGAAAAACAAATATGAGAATTGTGTGATGAGAGAGAAACTGTAGCACATTACATGACAGAGGTAAAGGTTTGGGCAGAGAAATGGGGAAAAATAGAGAGGAATATAGTAGTGATAAAGATGTTAGTATGAAAAGAGGAAAAGAAGGTTAGAGGTATAACCAGGTTTTTACAGAAAGTAAAAGAAAACTGGGAAAGAAATATTAAGAATATAGGAAGGACAGTAAAAATAAATGAAAGGAAAGGATTGATAAGAGTTACTCGACAGAGCAAAGGCCAGGGTGCCATGAAAGCTGAGATGTCCCTGATTGTAAAGAAAGTTTATACAATGTAAGAAAGATAAAGTGAAATTTTGTAAATGTAGGCAAAAAATGTTGCTATAGCTACTGCCTTCCAGTAGCTGTGATAATTGTAGGAAATATTATTAGATTTAATTACACTTGTTTCGTTTTATTTTTGTTTTTAGTAGGTTAAGAGTGTATTGTTTTTGAGCACAAATAAATTATTCATATTCATTCATAAAGTAATTATAATGCAATTTTATTTTCAACTAGTACAAATTGAAATTATTTAACACAGTTACACTTATCATTAAATGCAATTTGAATAGTCAAATATTAGTGATATATAAGTTTATTTCTTTCTGAATGAAAACTGTTGTTGTTTTCTAGTGCCTTGCACCTGGCAATGAAACCATTAGCATTCGTGCTATCCAATACTTTTGAACTGTAGCTTCTTCTGATCTTAATGCTTCACAGGTCTTCAAGTGGTCTTCGTTCATTTCTGCTGGATCATTACACAGTACACATATTGGTGAAGCTGAGATACCTATTCTGTAGAGATGACTTGCTAAGCAGTCATGATTTGTCACTAGTCGGAAGGCTGCAACCGCTGTTTTCCTTGGACTCTGGGGGATTATATCTGTGTTGGAAAGTAGTGTAATCCATTTTTTATCTTTGGCATTTGTTTCTATTTCTTGTAGGTATGAATGAGAAAATTTTTTAATGATCAAGCATTTTATTGAGGAATATGAGAAATTGAAGTTAGACTTTTGTTTTATTGTTGTGCCTTTCTTTGCAAGCTGAATGAAAACTGCTCTATATATATATCTTTATCTTTCTACCTCAGTGATACAATCTGAATGGATTATGACTACAGCTTCACTCTTGTCAAACACTGAATTGTCTGTACTTAAGTACTGCTGCAAATTACTGACGAATATTCTGCAATATTTTGATTTACTGTTATTACTTTTTGGGTATATAAAATACTTACAGGAATGTTATCCTTGATGCAATAGCAACAGTTATGCATGAAAATGGTATTGTGAAGAGCCAATAACTAAGCAAGAAAAGGGGCCCGCTGTAAAGTCCTTCTTGAGATTCCTGATAGTAGCGGGTCCTATAAGTAGAGACTGGAAAGAAAATAATCAATTACGCGTTAAAGATTGATGTGTGGCAAAAAATTAAAAACTTCAAAGGAAAAATTAATTCAAGATACACTGGATGAATGTATACCCATCTCTGAATAGTTTAACATTAATTTAATGGTTTAATGTTGTTAAGCAATGCATTGTTAAGCCTGCTTGCATATCTTTCTGTAACTATAATGACCATTTATTTTCATTAAATAAAAATATGACTTCTGCAAAAAGAAAAATATATGTTTTAAGTTTCCTATGCCATTAACAAAATAGAGAAATAATACTGGACAGCAATAACTGTTTATGTTGACATTACATGTTCTCTCAAGACACCTTCAGAAGCAACATTATATCACTGAATATACCACTTGCATTAAATAAAAAGAAATTGAAGCTACTAACTGTGAAGCAACATAATCTAAAATAAGAACAAATCAGAAACTAAAAGCTTCACTTATCCTTGTAATATTGTAAGTTCAAGTTGTATCCAACTTGAAACTAGTCAGCTCTGGAAGAACTTACAATATTACTAAGATAAGTGAAGCTTTTAGTTTCTAATTTGTTCTTATTTTAGATACCACTTCCAATTTGTCTACTGCAATCAATTTAACATCAAAATATGGTCATTAGAAGAAACTGAATCTTTTTTTTTTTTCAGTAGAGAGAACAAGGATCAAAAAGTATTATAAATCTTTTAACAAGGAAGTAATAAAGTTATGTTCCAAAATCTTGGGTTAGTGCACCTAGAAGGACTGGACCAGAGTGATCTGCATCATTAACATCTACTAGATTATGAGAATTTTATTTTTAAAAATTTAATAAATAAAATCTTTATTGAAACTTTTGAAGGCAAAAATATTTAATAATGAAAGTAAAATTTGTAGAATTCGATTACACAGCAATTTAAAACGTATTACAAATACGCATATGTACTTACATGTAGATGAAGTAATGATGGTTGATACAAAATATGCTCCAGCCAAGCAATTAAAAATCAGTCCATTCCTTGTCATAAAAGTATGCTGATAATTCTGCATGCCTGAATAAAATATCCACAGAAGCAAATGGAAAATGGGTAGTGCAACCAATCTTAAGAACAAGTGTGCCAGTCCAACTGAATGAAAGTTGAATATGGTTGCTATATTCCTCCTGAAAAAAGAAAACTAGATATTCAGTATCAAAATATTATTTTATTCTTACACTTAAAAGTACAAAACTATTGGGTCTCCCATGTAAATCAAGGCTGTCCAAGTAGCACATTTACTCTCTGAAATTTAAGCTGCAGTATTGGAGGTGTGCACATAGTTCTTTACCTTGCAAGCAGCATGCATGGGTTCAACCTCACAAGCACCAGTCGGCAGTCTACATATCAGCTGTTAATGGCGGGACAGTTATCGTATTTTTGCATGTAAAAGATATTCTAAGTAAGAGTCAGCTTGACATGTATGCGATGCATTTGTACAGCAATTTCCTGATACAGTGCCACCTTCACAAGTTTAAATTCAGGTAATTATAAGTAAATTTGAAACTGCTGGCTCAGTGTTCAATAAAAAACATACACACATATGAATGGTTTTAACAGAGGAAAACCTAGATGACATTGGTGTGAATCTTGAACGTTAAACAAATAAATCACTCACAAAATTAGCACAACAAGTAGCTGTTTTTGTTTCTTCTCACACACAGCTACCTCATTCTCCATATCTAACAGTATGTGATTTTTATTTGTGGGCTACACTGATAGAAAAGGTGTATCAAACAAATCTGCATTGGAGGAATTGAGAGAAAGTATTACGAATGAAATAAGAAACATTACAGTGGCAGAACTCACTTGCATCAGCCAGAAGGTGGTTAAGAGATACAACACTTCCAGAAAGGATAACACTTCCACCACCTTTTATAAGGTAAGAGTTCATATAAGATAGTATACATGGTTAAAGCAACGTGGCTCTACATAACATACATTTGGCTAAGGCAACTGGCTAGGGTGCACAGAGTAAAAACACCCATGCATATGGTCTTGGTTTATATTCCACCACTTATTTGAATATTTTTACTATTATTCAATGTCTAAGGTTTTTCTGCATTCATGAGGAAATCTGTTTTTGCAGTATATGCCAAACTATTCATGCTTCTGGATGATACTAATTCCTTTTATACGGCTTCCCTTCAGATTGACTGAAAATATTAAAATATTACGCATCTTATAATCTTGTAAAAATCATGGAGTGGCTGACATCAAATTTTATAAATAGTTCATTGGTAGCTATTTATAAAAGTAAAGATATGATAAAAATACTTTAAAAAGCACACTAATTTAGAATAACATTCATTATTTTGTTAATATAACTTTTATTTTGAACATATTAAACATTTTTTTAATTCTAATGAGCCAGTGTACTTCACATATGTTGCTACAGAACAAACTCTTCATACTTAAAAATTATTTTCTGCATTTTAGTTTGGCTTGTTATTAAAGCCTGTTTGATTAGCTTTTTGAAACTATAATTTATTTTACATAAGAATTTGAACAGTTTTAAATGCTGCCTTCATTACTAAGTGATAAATGCAGTGTATCAGTAGGATGATTTGCACATGTTTGTGTTTTGATCATGGCTGACTAATGCAATAATAGTCTTTGTCTTGACAAACGACAATTCAGAATGTCATAATTACAGCAATGTTCCTAAATTATAAGTTTTAGATTTCCAGTGCATCTAGTATCAGTTGTTTTCATTTTACTATTGCAGCTTTAACATGATTAATCAAATCATGAATACACAAAGTGATGTAGCTAGTCTGTAATACTACCAAAATGCTTTGCAGTCATGCAAATCAATGCCATTACATCAATCAAACTATTGCATGCAATTTCTGCAGTTATATAAACATGGGTAGCACACATGGGTAACAATACTTGCATATGATAAGGTCAATCTTTGAGGTAGTAAAGAAACATTTATGATTCTGTGTAACAATGATTTAGCAGTCCTTGTTCAAGTTCTTACAACACAAAGCATTTTCAATCGTTGCAGCTCTATGAAACTGAGATCCATTTCTAGAAAATGTTTCCTTGAACACCAATATTGGACCAAAACAAATCAATATATCAACTATATTACTGTAACACTGTCTCTGCATATATATATATATATTATTTTATTCACTCTCTGAATAATTTTATTTGTGTTTAATCTGTAGGCTATATATATAACTTATACTCTTATGACTGTAATGCTGTCTCTGTTATTATTATTTGTATTCATGATATTGTTTAAACCAATATTATTTGTATTCCCTATTTAAAAATTGACGAAGCCATGAATTTGTAAAAAAATTCTTATGGTGAATAAAGACACACACGCACACGCACACGCACACGCGCACGCGCACGCACGCACGCACGCACGCACGCACAGACAGTAAGATAACTCTAGATCTGCTCAGGAACAACATGAAACATAACCAGCTGATAGAAGCAATCAAAACCAAAATCCTTGAACTTTCAAAATCAAAGTGGACACTACATTTCGGCTGGGTGAAAGGACATGCGGGAATACACGGAAATGAACTTGTGGACAGACTAGCAAAACAAGCTGCCGCGGAAGACACTGAAATAATATATGACAAAGTATCAAAAGAAGCAATAGTAACTAGAGAGAAAGAAACTGCACTCGAAGAATGGCAACAACAATGGACAGCATCAAGGAAAGGAGCAGTAACCAAAGAATATTTCCCATCCGTGAGAAGAAGATTGAAGCAACGGTTACCAATATCTCCGGAGTTCACAGCAATGATAACAGGACATGGAAAGCTAAGATCATATCACCACAGGTTTGGATTTTTAGATAACCCAATGTGCAAATGTGAAAAAGAGGACCAAACAGTAAACCACATTATATTTCGATGCAAAATACTAAACAACCAGAGAAACGTAATGATTAGAAAGATACAAAGTAAAGGTGCTACTTGGCCCATAAACAAAGAAGAACTTGGAAACAATTTCATACAACCTTTCGTTAACTTCATTAATGCTATACAATTCACAGAAATAGAATGACTTAAGTTCAAATATATATAATTTCTACTCCTTATCAAAATTGCAATCAGTATCATTATCCAAACACAGTTCAATACTCTACTGCTGTTACAAAGTATAATAATATTTGCCTTTCACTATATGATAAGTACCAGATTTATGATTTTGTAAATGTTCAAATAGAACATCACCAACATGTACATGTATATAAAATGTAAATTGTATGTAAATAAATAAATTCAAGCATGTAGTATTCATATGGAATGGGGCATGCATTTAAAAAAAACACACACACACACACACACACACACACACACACGCACACGCACACGCACACGCACACGCACACACACACACACACACATTTTAACAGAAGCAAAAAGCTTTATGACATCAGTACTTAGAATATTTATCAAGTCTTTTTCTCTGTTAACAAAACAAGTAAAAAGTGCACTATGAGTACAATCCACTAAGCAGCAAAATTAATGAAATTTGGACCATATAAGTAAAAGAACTGGATACTGAGTGAGATGCCTCTGTGGTAATGTGTGATTGTTTTTTCCTGTAGTTTTCCTCTTGTCACCAGACAAATGATGGAGGGGATTATTCATACCCTGGCATTTCCTTTCTCTCATTTCATGCCACTTTATTATTTATTTTATTTTGGGTCCTGTCTAGTTCATTGTTTGTTTGCAGTGCAGTGCTGTGGCACCTGGGGGTGCTGGTACTGGAGCCATGCCACCACGGAGGGTCCTATGACCTATACCATAGTGCCTTACCACTCTTTAATTTGGGAGGGTTCCAATGAGATATCATGCCCCTGTTGACTGCAAGACAGGGGCATACGTCAATGGATATGGGAGATGTATTGCATACCCTGTAATTTTCCTCAAACTGATTGCTAGATGGCTGTTCAATATCATTTTGTGTACATACACATTTTAATATCATTAAAACCCAGACTTTCCTAAACATTATGATTTGAATTTGCACCACTCTGCAGCAGTATGTTCTGGAACAATATTTGGGTCAATGGCATTTGTTGTCAGCTGCAAGAAACTAGTGTTTCCACCCAAGGTATATACCAAGATAGACCACATCTCGCCTTAGAATTTGAGCTAACATTATTACATTTATAGCTGTGAATAGAAAGTAATTAATGATTTGTTTTGCTTCCTGTATGTATGCTCTTCAACTGTGAACATTTGAACATTATTTGGGCGCTTGGCTACTTATTATTAAAGCAAAATGTAGGTTAGGATTTGCATGGATTCTAGGCGAAGGTATGCAAAAGAGGCAGTTACATACATGAAGTCTAGGCCTGAATTTAGGACCTCTGACGCCCCTGAGCAAAAAAACATTTGCTACCCCCCCCCCCCCCCAACTTGCAATACATATATAACTTAAATTTTCACAACATAGATAATGGTTTCACTAGTTTGGATACTTAAGTACCTATGAGTGGCAAACACCATAAGTGAGGTTATTAAAATTTAAGTAGGAACATCTTAATAGATAGGTGTGGTCCCCCTTGCAAAATGGGGGTTTAAGTCGGGTGATGTAACTGCCACATTGTAAAACTGGTGCCCGTTAAGAAAACAGTTACATGAAAGCCACATACATGAATATGAGTCCTAAAGATAAACATTCCGGAGTTAAAACTGTCCCCCAATCGGATCTCCGGGTGGGGACATCTTTAGGCAAATTTCATCACAACAATTCCAATACTTTAAGAATTCTACAATGGAATGCAGGAGACATGTCCCACCCTAAAAAACAAGAGCTAATGAAAATATTAAAAGACCAAGATATAGATGTCTTCACAGTGCAAGAAGCCAATATATCACAAGAACAGGAAATATACTTTGAAATGGATCAGTACACTACACATATACTTCCAAAGGCTCGTCAAATAGCAAGTGGTATTCTTACAGGAATTAAAAGAAATATGAAAGCTACTATCCAAATCCAAAAAACAATGGAAGAACAAGATAAATCAGAAATAGTTAAAATTGAAGTATTGGAAAGTAACTACCACTATAGAATTTACAGTATCTACAATCCTCCAGACAATACACTAGATCTAAATTCTATTCCCATAGAACCCAAAAGTATTTTAATAGGTGATTTTAATGCACACTCCCCTAGGTGGGGCTACAGAGATATAAATTCAGCAGGAAGAGTCATAGAAGACCTATTAAACTCGTCAACAATGGAATTAATATTTAATCCAAATGATCCACCCACTTACCTTCATTATAATGGTTCGGGTACAAATCCTGACCTTCTGATGGTGTCATCTGACATAATTGACAATACAAAAAGAGAAATAATAGAAGACCCAGGTTCAGGCCACAGAATCACCATAAACTCCATAAGAGGTCTAATAAATAAAAGTAACAAACCAAAAGTTAAAACTTCTTGGAATTTTAAAAAAGCAGATTGGTCCAGTTTCCAAAATGAGATAGAAGGGAAGTGTAATATACTGTTAGAATCAGAGTTCAAGTCAACAGATCAAATGAATAAAAAAATTTGTGAAATATTATTGACAGCAGCCAAAACACATATCCCCAAAGGAAAGTTAAAGAAATATAGCTACTTTTGGTCTCCATCTTTATCTAAGTTAAAACACGAAAGAAATATAGCAAGAGTCAAAGCCGAAAGAACCAAGTGTCCAGAAGATGTACAAAATTGGAGAAGAAAAGCAGCCATTTTTAAGAAAGAATTAATTACAGCAAAAAGGGCCAGTTTCACAAATTTTGTAGAACATATGGACTATAGGAAAGATGGAAATAAAATATACAAATTCCTTAATAAAACAAAATTATCAAAAAATACAACTGAACCATTAAAATATAATAACAAAAGCTTAACTACAGATAGGGAAATAGCAGAATCCCTTAACAAGTTTTATGCTCAGTCACAAAGAATACCCCAAGCGTATAAAAAACAAGATAAGGCTATCCAAAAAACTATCAGAGAAACTAGTAAGCCAAAAGGTATACAAAATGATATTTTTATTCAGGATTTTAATGAAACAGAACTGGATTTAGCAATAGAACAATTACAGAACAAAAAATCTCCTGGTCCTGACAAGATCCACCCAGAGTTTATTAAACACCTTGGCAGGAAAGGAAAAGAAATCCTACTTAAACTGTATAACACGTGTTGGAGAATGACTGTACCTTCCGACTGGAAAAAAGCCATTATCATCCCGATTTTAAAGAAAAACAAACCCTCAAACAATATTAATAGTTTCAGACCAATATCTTTGACCAGTGTTATTGCAAAAGTGATGGAAAGAATGGTGGCATCTAGACTTAACTGGTTTCTAGAATATTACAACTTAATTAATAGTTCACAGACCGGCTTCAGACAGAATCATAGTACAAGTGAAAATGTACTCCTACTAAGCCAAGACATCAAGGAAGCTTTCAATAGAAAGGAGGATACCTTGGCAGTATTCATTGATTTTAAATCAGCATATGACTCAGTCTGGAGAAATAAATTAGTTGAGAAGTTGCAATCAATAGGTGTGAAAAGTAACATGCTTAAGTGGATAACTCAGTTTATTTCACAAAGATTTTGTGCCACAAAATATAATACATACATTTCCAAATATAAACAAACACACCGAGGACTTCCACAAGGTGCTGTTCTGAGCACAACACTCTTTAACATATATATAAATGACCTTCCATCAATAATAAAAGCTTTAGAAACCAAAATTGCTTTATTTGCTGACGATGTAGTCATTTGGACTTCAGGCTCTTCAAAAAAACCTGAATTAATTAAAGACAGAATAGAAACAGCCCTAAACAAAGTACATGGATGGAGCTCCAAAAACCTCATGACTATCAATGTGGAAAAAACAAGTTATGAATTATTTACACTAAAATACAAACCAGTTAATATTAGCATAAATTATAATGGTAAACCACTCAAAGCAGTTGATGATGCCAAATACTTAGGCATCACTTTCGACAGAAAGCTAAGTTGGAAAAAACATATAACAAACATCTCAGAAAAGGTTGAAAAGAAATTGCAAATCCTGAAAAGGTTAGCTGGTGCTAAATGGGGCTGCTCAAGGAGAGTCCTTAACACAACATACAAAATGTATATTAAACCAAACCTCTTGTACTGTTCTGAAGCTTTAATAACAGCAGCACATGCTAACATCAATAAACTTGAGCAAATACAAAATCAGGCTCTTCGCCTAATCACTGGAGCAGTTAAATCTACACCTATTGATGCCATGCTTGCCTTAACACGGACCCCATCAATAACAACAAAAATAGAAGAACAAGCATTGCTCCAACACGAGAAAATGTTACGACTGCCAAACTCTAAATGGACAGAAGAGAACCTCCCCCCTTCAATCCTTAAAACTCATAGTAGTTTCCTAGGAAAGGTAACACAGATTAAATCCAAATTGAACATTCCTAACACCAGAGAAAATCTACTTATTAGAGAAAATCCATTGGAATTATTGCAACCTACCTTCAATTTGTGAATTAATAGAGGAAATAAGTAAATCAGACACACCAAAAGAAATACAAAAACTTCTAGCTCTGGAAACAATCAATACTAGGTATCCCACAGAAGAATGGCTGCACATATATACTGATGGATCCTCGAAGGAAAACCTTACTGGAGCTGGAGTTACGTGTTCACATTTTTCCTTTTATCATTCTGTTGGCAGAGACACAACAAATTATGATGGAGAAATAGAGGCTATATACATTGCTCTCCGACAATTATTAAATCTTCCCTTAAATAAATTTAACAAGGCAGTAATTCTTTCAGATTCTAAAGCTGCAATTCAGGGAATATGTTCAAATACTACAAAGAAGTCAACAAAAATTACAGAATGCTACAAAATGTTAACACAACTCCAAAAAGTTAATAAGACTGTTCATCTCCAATGGATTCCAGCACACTGTGGAGTCATGGGGAACAAAGCTGCAGACTCACTTGCAAAGAAAGGCACAACAATAAAACAAAAGTCTAAATTCAATTTCTCATATTCCTCAATAAAACGCTTGATCATTAAAAATTTTTGTCATTCATATCTACAAGAAATAGAAACAAGTGCCAAAGATAAAAAATGGATTACACTACTTTCCAATCCAGATATAATCCCCCAGAGACCAAGGAAAACAGCTGTTGCAGCCTTCCGACTATTGACAAATCACGACTGCTTAGCAAGTCATCTCTACAGAATAGGTATCTCAGCCTCACCAATATGTGTCCTGTGTAACGATCCAGCAGAAATGAATGAAGACCACTTGAAGACCTGTGAAGCATTAAGATCAGAAGAAACTACAGTTCAAAAGTATTGGAAAGCACGAATGCTAATGGCTTCATTGCCAGATGCAAGGCACTAGAAAACAACAACAACATCTTAATAGAAAGATCTTACACTAAAGAGGCATCAGCCCCTATTAGATGTCAAAACATATTGTCACCGCGCCCGCCGCATCTAATTGCCGACAACAGCAGTGTCACCCATCGCATTATTGTCAGCACTACGGCAAAGGAGCCGAAGGAAAGAGACAGAGAATGGCCGCATTGTTGGGGCGCTTGCCGAAAGAGAGAAAAGGATAGAGGCTTCTGGAGTGTTCTACTTTGTATCTCGCTGCAATAACTGAACGTTCCTGAAGCTTCCAGAATAGTGCCTGGGAGATATAAATAGCGGTAAAGTGCGACAGAAGGCAGTCAGACGTATGTGAAGCATTGAGTACTCGTGCTGACGGAAACAAGAGAAGAGTTCTTTGTGTTACGAGTTCAGAGCTGTGCTGTTGGAGAATCAGAAAAGACTTTCTTGTTGTTGCAACGAGTGTACAAAGTTACTGTTTACGGAAATAAAAGTGTTTCTTTATCTCGACTACATCGGTCTCCTTTACTTCACACCCACACCAAAGTCACAATATACTGTTTAAATAAGAGGCTTCCTCCTTGCCCTGTCATTTGCAAACAGGTTTATGAGTTAGTTATTTTCACTGGTAAGTCAGATTCAATTACAAGAACACCAAGATAACTAAGGCGATCCTTCACTTGTGATGTTCTTAAATAATTATTTATGCGTCTTAGAGCAGAAAATGATTTCTCAGTTGAGCAGTTGGAAGCAGGAGTGCTCAAGTATATTTATAGAGCTATGTTTAAGTTTGGGTAAACACTCTCTAGACAGTTAGCTGTGTAGGAGAGTGCATGGCATTTTCATTCTTTTCTATGTAGCTTTTGAAGTGTAAGCATTCAAGTACAAATACTGAATCTTCAAGATCCAAACTGTAGAGTTTCTGAAGTCTGGATGATGATTCCTGAATTTCTGGTGAACTAAGCATCTTCAGATTTGTCAAAAACATAAATGGTTCACTGAATTCCTTGTAGGAAGATACTCTGTTGTTCAGTTCTTCAATCAATTTATCCAAAATCAAAAGGAACTTGATGTTTCATGTCTATGTTTTTTTTTGTCTTTTTTTTGGTGCAGCTTTCCAGTAATTTTGCCGCCCCCTAAAATGTGCCGCCCTGGGCAATTGCCCAGTTTGCCCTTACGCAAATACGGCCCTGATGATGTCACAACATGAATCAGAGATAGAGCGTAAACAAAACCTTGTTTCCATGCCATTGTTGCAATGAAAATCAAAATAAACTGTTGTGTGATCAACAAACTCAATATAAGAAGCTCCCAAACATTAAAATTTCTCTAAAAAGCAATATTTAATTAAAGTATATCCTCCAAAACCCGCACTCCATATTACGATGAACATTAAAAAATGTATAAGGCATTTCAACATCAAAGTTTATGAAAGTGAGTCCTGGCTGTGTCATAATACTTTAAACAAATGTTTTGTTGATCTTTTCTGAAAAGAAAAGTGGGTTTGAAATTCCAACAGTTCTGAAGATATAAATAACATTTAGAAGGCATCATAAAACACAACCATTCTTGTAATTACATAATATGTGAAAAACAGTTAAAAATGTTTGGGATATATTGAATAATCAGTATACACTCTCAGATGTACAGCATAACAATGAAGTGAAAAAGAACAGAGCTTTACTTTCTCATTTTGTAGGGCTGCGGAAAACAGACACTTGTTTTTTATGGTCACAATGAGAATGAGGACTCTTTAAACAGAAGAAATTATGTTGAATATTTGATTGAATTAGCAATATATGATGCCTCTCTGAAACAGTGCTTGGAAAAATTGACTGTTTTTCGTGCAACTTCACCTGATATTCGGAATGACTTAATTTCAAGTGTGAGTGCTGTCGTGACACACAGAATTATGAAAGAAATTTCTCATACCTTCTTTATTTAACAATATTAGATGAAACTCCTGACATTAATAGTGAAGAACAACTCTGTACCACTTGTTACATAAATGTTGACAGAAATGTTGAAGAGAGGTTTATTTGATTTACAGATGTCAGTTCTGGGAGAAAAGCAGATTCTCTTTTAAATCATGCTCACAGGATTATCAAACATTTCTGTCAGACAATTATAAAACATGAAAACCCCAAAGGATAATTCTGTTTAAGTTGGGTCATATTTTAACAAATTTTACAATGTTCGTAGGATTACATACCCAAGTATGATAGTCAGGCTATGCCACTACTGCAAGGTTGTCTGCCCTTCATACTTTTCATCTCATCCTTCCCTTTGAGAGGTTACTTAAGCACAATAAATCAGCATCAGTCACAGCACAAAATCCTCCTCTACATACATAATAATAGAGCTGACACAATGAAAGTTGCGAATCTGCAGGACATGCAAAAAACTATTTTCGTAAACAGACTGTACCATCTTCCTTTCATAGACTGTACCATACTGTTATGCCTGTTGCAGGGTGACAGTACCCCAATTATGAGTACCAATATCTAACATCTTGAGGTGTGCATATCATAATGAATGAGTAGACTAATAGTGGACAGTGGGACTGGCAAGTACAATGCATGGAGTGGAAATGGCATGTGGCCTTCAATTGAGTGAAATAACTTGACTTTATCCGACTAATACCACAGTTCCTGCAGCTCTCATTAACAAAATTTTGCTGCTTCACCTCCAGTGATATTGATATTGAAAAAAGTTATTTTAGGAATTGGAGGTCCACAGTTTTGCATCTGGTTTCTTGAGTCTGTACATGGTAATGGTAATTTTCTTTGCTGCTAAAGCATGGTTACAATTCTTGGATGAGCTTCAACTAGAATAATTGGATCTATTTTCTTTTATGAAGCAACCATGCTCTGTGACACCAGGCTATAATTTTGGGACACTTTTCCCCAAAAGAACGGAGGCATATATGTTGCAGCAATACAGAGGTAGATTTCATATTGTTTATATTTATTTAAAGTATCTCACTGATATGTTGTGATAACTAGTAGCTATTACTAAACATAATCAAAAGAATTGAATCTAAAAAACTAACTTGTAGAGTGTCCATCCCACTGTTAAACCATTTGGCCTGCCAAATGCAGATAGTGGAACCTTGTTGTTGGCAAGTGATGGTGATGTAGATCCACCAACAGCTGGAACAGCAATAGCATGAATTGCCATTGGATCTACTCCTGGATCAATTATTTGTGGTCCATTTACAGCTAATGAAGTTTTACACTGGAAAGGTCCACCTTCCAGTTTAAATTTTTCCACTAATGCTGCAATCTGATGATTTGATTCAATAAAACGCTCTCTGGAACGACGATCAACAGTGGACAGACATACTGCAATATAAAAATGAAGTTCATATGTTATATCATCTGTCTATAATTTAATTGTATAAATAAGGAATCTCATCAGCATTTATATAGTACTTACAATAATACATTAAAGGGTTTTCAAGTTCAGGGCAAGGAAAGCCAATTGAGCGAAAGTAGTCCAACATTAGTCTTGTTCCTCCAGTATAGACAATATCTCCCAAGCACAGATAGGCTACACGATCAAGGAAAGGAAATACATCTGAGCGAGGCTTCTCCATAGTCAACACCACTGCACGTCCATATTTTCTGGCATGGTTTGATAAGATAGAAATTACCAGATAGGTGTTTAGCGGATCCAGATCCCAAGTAGGCTCATCCAGCAGCAGAACAACTGTAACATATATTAACATCCATTATCCATGAAAGTTCGGAATTACTGTAGTGTAATAGAGCATGCAAATAATAAATTTAAAAGCTGTTTGGGAGTACAAAATTAGGTCCATGTCAGCAACAAAAATGCATATCCCAACTTCTGCACAATAAGAGAAAGGTATTAAGTAAATAAGAACAGTATTATATATTCAAGATGCTCTCACTGTTGGTGTTTTTGAACACACAAGCCGTGTGTGGGCAATGGTTAGAGCACCCGCCTAGTAAGCGGAGGGTCTGTGGTTCAAATCCCAGCTGTGGCATTGAATTTTTAAGTTCCAGTTCTGCCTCTCAAGAACAGTATTGTTTTAAATTACTTGTAACCACCTGCTCTGCAACTATAAATGACAAAAATGACATGGTGTCATGAATGGTTCAGAAGCCTAATGAGTATATTTTGATTTATACAAAAGAATCTTTACACTTTATTATGGATATGCTATCATCACCATTGTTTACTGAAAACTTGTATTAAGCTGTAGCAGATTAATAAAATTTATTCCACATACATGTTCAATAATGACTAAGGAAAGTGGTCCTAGCTCAAAATTGTTGGAACGGGCACTAAGATTTTGGTTTCAAAATGTGGAAATGTTGAATATGGTTTTGTATGACTATAATACATAATTCTAAAAATCTATACTTTTAAATGTAAAATTCAACAAATCTAGCTTGGTTGGTTTCGTCTCTATATACTTATTCCTTTTGTGTACTCTGTGAAGCAGTTATGGTAGCATGGGCATCGTGAAGGGAGAGCAAAGGCCTTTTTAAGCTAATGAACTTAATGTGCAAACAATTACTGACTATTAGACTATTATTTTTATTTTGATGTAAAGAAAAATTTTTATTAGCACAAATTAATATGGTTATCCACAACAAATATTATAACTTTTGACAACAAAATAATGAATTAATATTGTTTATTGCAAACTTCCAACATACGCTCCTCTCTCTGGAAAAAAGTCTGGTGATACCTGTGTATGGCAGTTTATTACATGGATGGCATGTGATAAACTGCCATGGTATCTGACTGGGCGTTTAGAGAGATAAGAAATATAATGAGTAATGCTCTCCCCTCAATATAAATTCCAGTGGTATTGAGAAATAATAGGATTTTTCTGGAAGTGCTTCCCTCGCCTCTTATAAAGCTTCCAGAATCTCTAACAGTTGTATATAAGCGAGCATATTTGCGAGTGGGGTAGTGAGTTGTTCCTGATGCAACATAAAATGTTTTATGAGTGAGGTGGTGATAACAGTTGTGACATGCGGCGAGTGCAGCTATTACTTGAGATTATCAGATTCTTCTGTTCAGTGCCCAAAGCAATGTGGAAGGAAAAAATAAATAAACATTCTATTTTTTAATTGCCAGGATCATATCAGCATTGCCAGTATGCAGAATTTTGTCCTGCAGGAGTTCTTTTACATTCCAATAAATTACTAACATGGGGCTGTTGCTTTTAAGCATGCTTAAAAACCACCAGTCTGGGCTGGATTTGAGCCCATGATCTTGGAATCATTAAGCCAGTGCCTAACAGGCGCGGCTCCTCAGGGTAGGCAGGGTAGGCACTGCCTACCCTATCGTAATACATCAACAAATAATGTTTAACTATGATTCTGAATTTTATCGTCATTTTCCCCTAAATTGCAGTTCAAGAAAAGTTTTCTCGGTTATAATGACCAGCGCATGGTCAAATCCTTTAATCTCAATTCCGATTCATCAAAACTGCGCTGCGTGTTTGAAACGCGCGGCAGAAATGATACGCATGGAACCTGGGTAGTGGAGAGCAGGCTAGCTTAACCTCTGCCTGCCCGGCCCCATTTCCTCAGTACGAGGCCCTTGAACAGGGATAAGGAAATATTCCGTCTGTATACGCACTCCGAGCATGCGTAGACGCGTCTGCCAGCAGTCCGAACACTTGCCTGCCCAAATCCGAATTTATGCGACATTTTCCGAACAGCCATACTCCACGAACGAAGATCTCAGAGATCTGAATTTGTCGTTATCTCTGTGTAATACCAGTATGACCGACTTAATTAGTGAACTATTACAAATTTCGCTTTCGCGGCGCACTGACAATGAAAAGAGGAGTGTTTTAGCTATTTAACACAAAGCTGCAGTCAGACAATTTTTCAATTTCTTAATCTATTTTAGTCATGGGCGTCGCGAAACGGGGGAAAGGGGGGCCATGGCCCCCCCTTGGAAGTTGGTGAACTTAATGTGCAGTCAGTTACTGACTTTTAAACTATTATTTTAATTTTGATGTAAAGAACAGTTTTTGTTTAGCACAAATTAATACGGTTATCTGCAACAAATACTATAAATTTTGACAGTAAAATAATGATTTAATATTATATGATTTCAAATTTCCAACATGTGCCCCCCCCCCCCTGGAAAAAAGTCTGCCGACACTCGTGATTTTAGTTTTGGCGGTAATTCGTCCGTAAAGTCACACTCATTCACTCTGCTCTTATTAAACAACCAAACAATATATTGTTTGCGTTATCCGCAATCACTTCGCCCCTATATTACGGATAAACGGGGTTTATTATTATTATTATTATTATTATTATTATTATTATTATTATTATTATTATTATTATTATTATTATTATTATTATTATTATTATTATTATTATTATTATTATTATTATTATTATTATTATTATTATTATTATTATTATTATTATTATTATTATTATTATTATTATTATTATTATTATTATTATTATTATTATTATTATTATTATTATTATTATTATTATTATTATTATTATTATTATTATTATTATTATTATTATTATTATTATTATTATTATTATTATTATTATTATTATTATTATTATTATTATTATTATTATTATTATTATTATTATTATTATTATTATTATTATTATTATTATTATTATTATTATTATTATTATTATTATTATTATTATTATTATTATTATTATTATTATTATTATTATTATTATTATTATTATTATTATTATTATTATTATTATTATTATTATTATTATTATTATTATTATTATTATTATTATTATTATTATTATTATTATTATTATTATTATTATTATTATTATTATTATTATTATTATTATTATTATTATTATTATTATTATTATTATTATTATTATTATTATTATTATTATTATTATTATTATTATTATTATTATTATTATTATTATTATTATTATTATTATTATTATTATTATTATTATTATTATTATTATTATTATTATTATTATTATTATTATTATTATTATTATTATTATTATTATTATTATTATTATTATTATTATTATTATTATTATTATTATTATTATTATTATTATTATTATTATTATTATTATTATTATTATTATTATTATTATTATTATTATTATTATTATTATTATTATTATTATTATTATTATTATTATTATTATTATTATTATTATTATTATTATTATTATTATTATTATTATTATTATTATTATTATTATTATTATTATTATTATTATTATTATTATCATTATTATTATCATCATCATTATTATTATCATTATTATTATCATTATTATTATCATTATTATTATTATTATTATTATTATTATTATTATTATTATTATTGTTGTTGTTGTTGTTGTTGTTGTTTGTTGTTACTGTTACACTTTGCCTACCCTAAAATTTTGACTGCGAGCCGCCACTGGTGCCTAACCAACTGACATATCCAGACAAATTATGTAAAAGGAAGAAGAGGGTGCTCTGCACCTGTTTCATTATGCCACACTGCACAATGAAAAATGAAATGACAGTGAAAATTGAAATAAATCACATTGGTGAAGTAGCAATGAGCAGCTATCACAGAGAGCAGCAGATGAAACCATACAACATTTTTAAAACTACTTTTAAAGACTTTACTGACCAACTTTATGGAAGGAGATGCTGAAACTGGTCACCGTATTGTCCATATATTTTTGGCACCTCTTTAGGAAACTTCCATCACTCACTGTACTTCACATTGAGAACTGCTGGCAATTTCCTGGTAGATATTTTGTTTTAATTCTTCCAGCGTGTGTGGGTTTGTCTTGGTAACTTTATGTTTTAAGTTACCCCAGAGATAGAAATCGCTTATTGGAACACTGAGAATGGCACACTCCGCTAATGGCACACAATATACCAAATTTTTCATCATTAAGGGGTACTTCATGAACAGTATTACATTCTGAGTTATAGGGCCAACTTTTTTCGAGTCAACCTGTACATATGTGAATACAATTTTGCCCCTTTTTTTTTAGAGAATTAACAGACAAGGAGCATAATTTTGCCTTTTTTCAACAGTTACTCTGCAGTAATTCATAAGCCCAATTTTTTATGAGAACAATTGAAAGTGTGTTTCAGGACAGAATTATTAGTAGAAATTTGTGGTGCCCCAACCTAACTCCTTGCGATTTCTATCTCTGGGGCAACTTAAAACATAAAGTTAACAAGACAAGCCCACACACCCTGAAAGGATTAAAACAAAATATCTGTCAGGAAATTGCCAATTTCTCAACATGAACTATGGCAAGTGATGGATGGTTTCCTAAAGAAGTGCCAAAAATATATGGACAACAACAGTGACCAGTTTCAGCATCTCTTTTCATAAAATTGGTAGGTAAAGCCTTTAAAATTAGTTTTAAAAATGTTGTATGGTTTTATCTCTGCTTTTCTATGATAGCAGCAGATGGCAACGAGTGCCAAGGAAGCGGACAGGCAAAACATAGCACAGCCCACACGGAGGTGTTTTGCTATCCTAGTACTTCACCAGTAGCTATTTAAAATATGTTTGGTGATTTAACTTTGTGGATGTTCAAGAAAATAAAATTGATAGCATTATCTAGGTAAGATATTTAGCTAAGATAAATAATGCATAGGTAATAACAGAAATTATATTCTATAAGGAAAGCAGATAATTATCATGTTTTTAATTTTGCACTGGTTTTAATTTACTTGATCACAAGAGTAAAAGGAAAAGTAAGTACTTCTCATAGAATGCTCAAGGCTGATATTGTTGTTAGCTAATACTGGATTTCTGACAATGAAGTCATTAATCCTCTTGCTCTCCAATATTTTTCACTGATGGATGGGGCATTAGAAGTGGCCGGGCATATTTGAAGGTGGTCTCGATCCATTTCCTCTTGCAGATCACATAGACGACAGAGTGGTGAAGAATATATCCCAATTCTGTTTAAATATTAAGGCTGATATAGAAGTTGCTACCTCAGAACCAAAGAGCAATACTACTTCAAATTTTTCAAATTACTTCACAGGAAGAAATTATGTAAGTATGTAATGATTACAGTCACTTCCAAACATTTACTGAAATGTAACAATAAAAGGTAAAAGTTGCCCCAAGTTGCGGCAGTGAGAATAACTTTGCATAGTTAATAACTCTGTCACTGATAACAATGTTAGCATTTGTGATCTCTTTACCTCTCTAGTAAAACTATATTAAGAGAATGAAAATATTTCTAATTTATTTTTCTTAGTTGCCAGCTTTTAAATTTGAAACAATTAGAACTAAATATTTATCTATTTTTTATGAGACAGTCAGAAATTTCTCCTGAAACTTATTTTAAAATGTTAAATGTCTCTTAAATAGTACTTCAGTATTTAATATAGGTACCTGAACGTTTTTTCACTCAAGTCCTCAAAGCTACAAGTTGAATTGATATGAATCTTAATCTAAACTATAATTAGGGCCCAAATTTTGATGAAAAGTCATCTTTTTTCTTAGTGGTCACAGACGATGCTTATTGGAAATTAAGTGCATTCTGGAACAAATAAGTTAGATATATGTGGTTTTTGTAGGTCATCAAAAGGCATTTTTTCCACATTTTTATAATAAAGTCATTTTTTAGCATTTAAATGAATTTTGCAGTCATTTTCTTTCTTTTTCATAAACTTACTGGGTATTTTAAAATAATCTGTGGTTAGAACTTCATTTATATCATCATCTCTTATAAAATAGTAACTTTGTAAGTGTGGTAATCATGTAATTAACATAGGTCAGTGTCCTAACAGTGCTGATAAATTTATGACACATCAATTCGAGGGATTGTCAATTATATCATGTAATACATGTGGATTGCATCAGTCAGGACTTCGGGAGCTATAAGTGTCGCAGTAAGAGAGTAGTTTGTGAGATGTGTAAATTTGTTGTGCTGTAGAATTGAGATGCCGAAAAAAAGCAGTCAACTGCATTCCGCTTGAAACAGTGTTTCAGAGTGTGGAGGAAACATATTCTCTACTGATGGAACTGTATTGTTCTGTAAAGTGTGTGAAATTAAAGTTGCTGCAGACAAACAGTTCACCGTACAACAACATGTTGGGCAGGAAAAAATTTGCAAGCTCTTCAAAATGTTAAGAAAAGACAAGTGTCTCGATTACTGCTAAAAGAAATTGTTTCGACATCAAGTAACAAGCCATCTTGCTTTTTAGTGTAAACATTCCACTAGGAAAATTAAGTAATCCCAAATTATGAGATTTTTTTTAACATCACACTGGTTATATAATTCCAGATGAATCAACTTTGTGTAAAAGTTACCTACGAAAATGTTATGAAGACATGTTAAACCGAACATGTGAATGCGAATGAAAAAAATTTTATGTATCAATTGATGAGACAACCAATTCAGAAGGGCATTATGTAGCCAATGTAGTGATAGGTATGCTAGAAGCTACTAGTGCTGGACAAATGTTTCTTCTGATCTCAGAGGTTATGGAAGCTGTTAATCACAGTCAGATATGCAAACTGTTCAATAAATCCATGTGTTTATTGTGGCCCAGTGGAATACAACATGACAACATGTTCCTATTCCTAACAGATGCGGCATCTTACATGGTCAAGGTGGCAAAATCAATCCAATCATTTTACAGTAAGATGGTGCATGTTATGTGTTTGGCCCATGCTTTTCATCGAATTGCGGAACAGGTCAGAATAACATTTCCAGAAGTAGATACACTAATTTCCATAGTAAAGAAAATATTTTTGAAAACACCAACCCAAACTATGTATTTCAGAGACCAAGCCCCTAATGTAGCTTTGCCCCCAGCACCAATTTTAGTGAGAGAAATGATTAATAGCTTTGATAGGGCAGATTCTAAGGCAATTGAGGGCACTCAGGATCTGTTTTCTGATACTCAAATCCAAGGTAAATTAGCTTTCATTAAATTAAATTTTGCATTTTTGACAGAACCCATAACCTGCCTTGAAGAAAGTGGCATGACATTGGATAAGTCAATTGAGTTAGTGAGGATTGCAAAAGAGAGGATACAAAATGTAAAAGGTGAGATTGGAGACAAAATTAGACAGAAACTAAAATTTGTGTTGGACAAAAATAAAGGATACCAAACAGTTTGTCAGATTGCCAATATATCTTCTCAGGAAAAAACTTCAGAACTGATATCATCAACAGGATTTAACAGGCAGTGACATAGTGTTTTTCAAATATGCACCTACATATAACATCTGTGGAAGTGGAGAGAAGTTTTTCAAAGTATAAAACAGTTTTAGTTGACAACCGCCGTTCCTTTACTTTTGATAACTTGAAGATGACCATGGTGGTGTACTGCAATACTAAGTAAGGTATGTTTTGGCTAATGGGTACAGTAACTTAGTTTTTATATTTTATAAAATTGAAAATGACCTGATAAATTTTGAATTTATTTATTACTTAGTAGCAATAATTGCATTATTTACTAAGAAAGTTAATTTTAAAATGTGGTTATTCGAACCAAATATTCATTATTTGTCTATGACAGTTATTAATTTATTATTATGAAAGAAATTGTTAATTTTTATTGTCCTTTTTTTACATTTATGTGCATTTTTATTACATTTTAAGAGCATTTTATAGATAATTTTTAGAGAATTTTTAGGTCAACAACTTCCGGGTCCTAACTATAATATATTGCAGCAAGAATTTTCTCTGTAGTATATATAGAAAATAGTCTCAAAATACACTACATACCAGGATCTCTGACAAGTTGCACACCAATCATTAGGCGTCGATATTCACTTTGTAGCAGATCCCCCACTGCTCTATTTGCTACCTGTGTGAGTGCCAGGTCTGCCATGACTTGTTTCATTCTAGATCTCTTCACATAATGTGATACCTTAGAAAATCACAGGAACATTTATTGTTAACATATAAAGGAATCAAAATTTCATATATGTTAAATTTATAAATATACACTCATTTTGATATTAATGCTACCACTCCGTTTCCTAAGTACCTATCTGTTTGCCCTGAAAAAGCAAAGCACTCCTTTTCAAAATTGATAGTATGAAATATAGTTATATGAACTAATTTTACAACATATATTTTAAATTGAGAAATGTATAATTTTGCAAATTATTATGAATACATAATGTAGATAAAATATGCAATGTTCAATACAAAGCATTGCCAAGATTAAAAGCTATCTTTCGTTGAACAATAATAATTACAATAAGTAGATTCAAAGTTTAATTAATGTTATTCTTCTTATGGGAGGAACAGAAGAAATTGGCTTTTGCTAAAGGGAAAGGAGCATTGGCAGCAGTTGTGCAAATACAGAATACCGGATTAAATGTCAGGTGGCTAGAAAAAATATACAATATGGTAGTGGAAGCAAAACTGCTATATGAGAATGAAATTTGGGGTCTGGAGGGTGGATGGGAAGCTGTGGATGCAGTACACAGGATTTTTTGTAGAGAAGTTTTGGGGCCATCAAGAGCCACAGCAAAGGAATTTTCTCAAATTGAAATGGGCAGAGTAGGAACAAAAGGTGTGGTTATGGAGACAGCACTTAAGTTTTGGTTTAGAATTCTAAGTCTAGATGAAAAGAACCTGCTAAGACAATGCTTAGAATATCAACAAAAGAGTTTAAAAGGCATTGGATGGTGCTACAGTATACACTATATCCTGGAAAGCAATGGTATGGGAGAAATTTGGAGAATGGGGGGAATAAATGTAAAGAGTTTCTGGAAAGGAGATAGGAGAAGATTGGAACATGGAAATACAAACAGTGTTTGGAAAAAGATCATTAGAATCATACATTATAATTAAAAGTATATGGGAAAGAGTAGTATATATAAACAAACTGAATAAGGAATAAAAGAGAGGGTATAGCATGGGTGAGAGCAGGTGTGTGGAGACTGAAGGGGATGAGAAAAGGATTTATGCAGAAACAGTGCCCAATATGCAGGGAAAAGAAGATTTAGAGCACATAATATTTGAATGTAAAGGGACAGAGCTTTGGAGAAAAGATTGTATTAATGAAAAATGTCTTAGAATGGATAGGAAGGTACCATTAATTAAAATTTTCAGCAAAGACTATAAAAAAGCTGGAGATTTTTCAAATAAAGTGAAAAAGAAATTGTATTGGTCACTAGAAAGAGAAGTAAATGAATTATAATTTTAAGAAAAACATATGTAGCTGGTAGAAGTTGTATAGGGATTATGGTAAGTTAACAGCCTGGGCTGAACACTTTACTATATTCCTTGTATCTATATATGTAAAGAAACTAGTACTAGTAAATAAATAAATATAGGAGAAGTGAATCAGCATAATAAAAGTTTTACTTTTACTTGCAATAGTCACTCTACTTTCACTACTTTAACTTCTGCATCTTATCATTATCTTCATCAAACATAATAGCAGTACATAAAATGGAGGAATTTCTGTACAAACATTTTAATGAATTTTTCAAGTACATGTTATTTGTAGTTGTAGACTTACACAATTGTTCACTTGGTGAACATTTATTCAAAACTACCATTTCAAAAACAAGAAAACAAGACAATATAGCCAACTCTGGACTTGGCAAACTGAGAAAAAACTCAGTAAAAAACTCGGTAAAACTTTGAGTAAGCTTAGGCTTACACAGCTGGAGTTGGTGATTCTAGAAGAATTTTCTGGGCTCATTTGCCATGGTCCTTCAACAGGAAGAAGAAAGCACTTTAGCTCAAAAAAACTTGGTATCCCATCATCAATGACAGTAAATGACAACCCAAACAACAAAACAATGCAAACCAATCAGAAACAAGTAGCAACCAAGAAGCAGCTATGCCCCTCCCACCACACTTACTGTCTCAATTGGTCCTGAGACAATCAGAGAAGACCCTCCCATGCATAAATACAGCATCCTGCACAGTCAACATTTTAGATGCAGCTGAATAGTCTCCAAGAAGACTTTGATCGTGCTACCGATGATGTCCACTGCAGTTGTGGACAAAATGTCTGGACCTACTCACCCTAACAGACCACAGCAAATCAGTCACGAAAATTCTTCTAGAATCAGGTAAACTTTGCATTTCATTTATGTGGTTCAAGGAGATATGACAATTATTAGCACTTTACAAATCTCTCCAACAGATCTAATTTAATTCACTTAAATATTCATTAGACACATGAACTCATCCATATGGATAATAATATTACCATTGTGACAGGTGCAGAAGTGACCTTTTTTGTCCCATACCATATCAAGACAGCCAATTGTAAGCATAACATGTGCTAAAACTTTCTAGACTGGAATATTAAAGAATATTCATAATTTCATCAGTCACTGTTAGGTGGAAAGTGTGACAATCTAGGAATCATAGGTACAGCAAGGCAGTTGCCATACTCCTTCCATTTTAGCTTCAAGTATATCCTGACGATGATAATAACTTGCATAAGAAAACTGCATTCATTATTTTCAGCAAAGGCTTAGTTCTCTATTCCATTAACAAACCTTTGATCCTATTGTAAGATGGGCAGCATAATGCAGAGTCTGTTCCACAGTTAGACCAGGTAACAGATCACACTTATGTGTTACATAACCACAGTTCTGCTGAAACATTTGCAGTGATATTGGTGAACCATTTAAAAGAATTTGTCCTCTAGTTGGACCTTGAGCACGACGTGAGATTACTTCTAGCAGAGCTCTCTTGCCACTACCTAGAGGAAAATGAAAACAAATATTTTGTAATATGAATTTTGCAAATATGTTTATTTAATCAATCACTTATCTTGCAGAGGATCAATGTTTTATTTTTGAAAGTTATTTAAAGATTTTTTTAGCCATAAATATGCATTAATTTGCCTTTCTAAATAATGCAGGGTTCTTCATTTTAAACCTGAGCACATAGCCTCTCCCAGACCTTGGTGAATTTCCCCACTACTGCCTGCCATTGTGTGCGCAGTAGTATTATACCGGCCACCAACATGAACTGGCGCTTGACTCTAGGGCAATGCATTTTCATGTGTAAAAGTTATTATGAATGGGAATCATCAAGCCATGTTCACACACCATATATTCAAACATTCCCTACTGAAGTGCCTCCTTCCAGCTTTACAATTCATGAGATTGTGAAGAAACTCGGAACCACTGGTTCTGAGGCAAACAAAAAACATAAATATACAATTTTAACAGAGGAGAAGTTCAACGAAATGGGTGCATGTTTTGAACTTTCACCAACCAAATCCATAGCAAAATTAGCACAACAGGTGGGAATTTCAGGGTCTTCTGCACCTAGAGCAACTAAATTCTTAAAACTAAAACCGTATAAGCGTACAAGTATCCACACTTTAAAAAAAGGTGACCTAGTATTGGTAATGCATTATTGTGAATGGTTTCCTTCATCAATCAATGACAGTTTAATTGATCCACAGCTACTGTTATTTTCCAACGAGGTGTGGTTCCACATAAATGGTTGTGTCAACACTCATAATACTCAGTACTGGGCCTCTGAAAATCCACATCATGTTCAATAAATCCCTCATTATGATCAGAGAGTTAGAGTTTGGTGTGCTGTTAGTGCTAGATGCATAATCGGTCCAATATTCTATGAGCAGATTGTAAATGCAAAGAGGTACTGACCAAAATTACATTTTGACACTATTTTATCATAAACTGACAGAAGAAGAGAAATCATATGGGTGGTTTCAACAAGATTCTGCTACTGCCCCTACAGCAGAGGAGTCCATGAATAAAATTAGGGAAGTGTTTGAAGATAGTGATTAGAGCTGGTGTATGGCCCTCTTTTTCCCTGATATAACAGTGTGTAATTTTTACTTGTGGAGTAACATGAAAGACAAAGTTTAGGAGACAAATCCTCATACAGCAGAAGAACTAAAACAGAGTATTAGAAATGAAATGGGAAACATTACAGTGGCCCAACTTAATCGTGTGAATCAGAATGTGTTTTTGCCAATATAATGCTTGTTTAGCTGAGAGTGAACATTTCTAGCATTTTCTATAAGGTAAGAGTGTTATACATACTTTATGTGCAGAGTTTATGTAGGAGCAAAGCCAGCTGTGGCACACCCAATCACGCACAGGCAAAATTCTGGGCACCTGTTAGGTTTTAAATGAAGAACCCCATACAATTAGTGTTTACAATTGTGAGCAGCCTTTCAAAAAACATAAGCAATACTGTATCATTCAATACTTTATAACTAACATATACACATAATAACAAGGGTTTGTTCACCAATATAACATTTTTCACAGTCAACTGAACTACATAAGAATAATGGCATGTGAGTGATAGAGTTGAGTTTATAGCTAACAATTACTGAACTGAAAGGAATCTAATATTATGCTTTTATATTTTATTTGCTATAATGTTTGAAAAATGAAAGCTGACAGACCCAAAAGATCTTTCATGACATGAGACATTAACATTTCAAGTGCATTGGAATTCATTACACTTTCCCTCTCTCAGATTATTTTACATTATAATTCTCTATGAGCTATTGTAATAGAGCAAAGCAATTCCAGCCAGCAGATCTGTCATACAATGTTAAGGAAACTTTAAAATCTTATTTAAAGAAAATAGTCATTGATTTTAAATTTTCCTTACATTCATCACTCACTACATTTCAAAAATTAATATATCTGCCCCTACTAGTGGCACGGTATGTTTGCACTTTAAAATATTACCTACGTGGTGGTACTGGTGATGGTATTAGTAGTAATAATACTATATGTGGAATTGGAGAGTGCTCAATGGCCCTCACATGACCAAAGTAGCCCACGTTCAATCCCACGTGACAACATTTGGGATTTATAGTGCACCAAGTGACACAGGCATTTATTTCCTTCAGGTTCTCTGGTTTCCCCCGCCATCTCATTCCATTGGTGATCCATCTTCATGCCATGTATCATCAGTGCCTCACCACCCTGCGGTGCCACATGTAGTAAAAGTGAACATTAAACACTACCAAAAACAAAACAAAAGGTCCTCACACCCCGACATAAAGATTTGCTATGTAACCCCATCTCTGGAAGTGTACCTGGGTTTAAAAGCCCAGTGTCTATGGGTAAGTCAAACCCAGGAATATTCTGTGGCCAGGAACTAAATGTGCCATGCTCTAGCCCAACCCACAATGGCAGGGATATGTGGATAAGTAAATATATTGTCGTGGTGGTCGTGCACAGGGAGATATTAAGCTTAACACTGTCTTTGTAATTACTAGCTGCAAAATGTGACAGTGTATCGGCTCAAGAACAAATGCCAGTACATGCATTTCTGGAAGATTTTGAAAGGCAGGGGCTTTGTTTATGGCACAAGCACAGATCTTCCAATTCCATAGAATTCACTGGTAATTTTGGACTATATAAGTGAGTCGGCATGGGCCAACAAGTTAGTTAATTGTCAGAGTTCAGTTAGTTTAGAAAAGAAGTTGTTTGAGAGACAGATAATTGTGTTACCACAGCAGTGTCAAGGACAGTTAGAGGGAATAGATGAACCTGCAAGGTCACACAGTGTGAAATGTGATTCGTACGTAACAATAAATAAAGTCATATGATATCAACTGGACTAGTCATATATATATTTTTAACTTCATTTAATGCACCACAACATTTCCGTTGAGGATTATGGGATTCATCAATAATTCCAACTTAAGGTATATTATATTTATAAGCTTATTATAAGTGTTATAATATAGCTTCATCATTCTGCACAGAACATAATTGCATTTCAGTAAACTTGTTATCCATATATCCATGTAAATATGATACACAGCTAAAAGTTCATACCTAACAATTATTTTATTAATATGCTACATGTTTTAGAAGCATATTTTTAACTATAGGTATATTTAAATTTGCTATTGCTCTAATTTTTAATGTTGTCTGTATGCTTGAACTTGTAAGTGATTAAAATTATAATTCACTCTGCATTATAGAGCATTCAGTTGTCACTCTTCAAAACCATTTACATGGTATTAGAAGTTCTTAATTGTACTCCTATTTATTACACCTATTTTCTTATTTAAATTATATTTAATTTATATTGTATATCAACTATTGTATACTTTTTATATTCTGCTTAATAAATATATTTTAATGTATCTTTTTTGCTAGAGTTTCTGTCCATTGTTCTGTGTTTTTATGGCAAAACTATCCAGACGCTCCAGAGGCAGTTCGAGTCGAGTGGGGAAGCTTATTCCCCCACCCGAAGTGTCTTTACCGCAGTACCTAGCCGTTATACGGCTTTACCTGCGCGATAGTGTGGTGTTTTGGTCTACAGGGATTTAAACTCTGGGAATGTTTGGGATCAGGGGTATCTTAGGGTCAAGATGGATGATGGTAGGGATTGGTCCATGAACGGGCACTGCCCATACATGCTGATTGGCTGGTTAGTCAATCAGGTGAGGCGCTAATCTCCTCCTGGTTCTGGCCGTCAGTCACACACTGAGAGGTGATCTGAGTTAGGCGATTCGCTCTGTTTTAAGTACAGATATTTATTTTGCCTTTCCCATCTGCGAAAATTAGACCGTTGGACTTAGATGTCCTTCGGCAATTTTTTAGATGGTAGTCGGCGAGGCTCTCTCTGGTCATATTGTCCCAGAGTATTCACCAGTGGATTAGGGTGGTTCTGGAGTTTGTTGTACATTGTTCGAGCGCGGGTTTTAATCACGTCGACAATGTACGGGATGCCGGAATGTTCGTGAAGGATGTGGGCAGGAAATCTCCAACCAGTGTCGTAGATCATCCTTAATGCCCGATTCTGCAACGTCTGGAGTCTGATGAAGGTGGACTTTGCCACCACTCCCCAGATCTCGCATCCGTACAGGACCAGAGGCGGGATGATCGCACGATACAGCTGGAGTTTCAGGCGAATGGGCATGGTTTTGGAGCTGAGGATAGGATACAACTGCCGTAGGGCTGCGTGACCTTGTAGTACTTTGCCCCTGACGTGATGCCTATACGTTAGCCGGCGGTCCAACGTGACCTCGAGATACTTCGCCGTAGTGACCCAAGGGATCCGACGGCGCCGAACCACGAGGTCCTGCGGGAGCCGGTTTGCCAGCGTGTTGGCCAGGAGAATCGCAGAGCTTTTCTCCGGGTTGATAGACATGCGCCAGTTCTCGCACCATCTACTGATGGTACAGAGGTGGGCTTGTACTTGACGGTAGCTGTAGCGCGGGTTCTTGTTTGCAGCGAAGATCATGAGATCGTCCGCATACTGACAGATGTGAGTGTTGGGGTGCGTGGGGAGATCGGCCATGTAAGCATTGAAGAGTGCCGGTGACAGTACACTGCCCTCGGGAACTCCTGCGCCAATGGGCCTTTCTCGGGAAAATGAACCCTCCACCTTCACTCGGAAGCTACGTTCCTGTAGGAAACTAGCCACCAAGTAAATATATGGAGGGGGGATTTCGTGCTGTATGAGTTTGTAGATAAGCCCTTCGTGCCAGGTGGTAGAGAACGCCTTTTCCACGTCAAGCAACACTGCCACTGTTTTGGCCCTTTCCTGGTAGGCCAGGGAGGCCTTTTCGGCTACTCGCAGTAGTTGCTCGGTTGTGGAATGGTCAGAACGAAAACCAAACTGATGTTCCGGTAGGAGGCCTTTTTCCTCTAAAAGAGGTCGAAGGCGGGTCAGGAACAGTTTCTCAAACACTTTCGAGATAATTGGTAGAAGGCTGATGGAACGGTAGCTAGAAGGAAAGATCGGATTCTTGTCCGGCTTCAACACGCATACCACACGCGCCCTCTTCCAGTCTTCCGGAAAATGGCGCATGCTTAGGCACGCGTTGTAGATCCGAGTCAAGTGCATCACGGCTCTAAAGGGAAGGTGCTGGAGCATTTCCGCTGTTACCCGGTCCTGCCCAGGGGCTTTTCTAGGTTTTAGGTGTTGGATGGTGTTAGTTACCTCGCGAGGGGTAACTATCGGGATGTGGAAATCCTCGTGGCCCGCAGGTCCAACTTCTAAGAAGTCTTCTACTGCTTGCTCCACGAGGTCAGTATGCTCGTCGTTCTGAGGGTCGACTCTAGGCTGGAATTGAGTTTCCAAATAGTCTGCTAGCGCCTCTGCTTTTTCCCTCGGTTCAAAGACAAGTCTTCCCCGAGGGCTATGCACAGGGTGCTGGTGTACAGTTTTATCTTTCCTCAAGCCTCGGACGATGCGCCATGGTTTCCTCTCCTGGAGGTTTACATGTCGCAACGTGTTTTCCCAAGCTGCTTGCCTATGCTTTCTTAGGAGTGGCAAAACTATGTTTGGTTAGATTATCATAAATACACATGAATACCTCTTGTTAGTATACTCTTTAGACTTTTTATAAGTCCGAATGAAGATGAGAGGGTCTATTACTTGGCAACTGCTTCTAAGCAGTTTCCATTCTGTGTGTGTGTCTGTGTGTGCACACATGTGTGTATGTCTCAGAATTTGTAGACATACATATTATTTTGGTAGTTTTGCAGTACTTGGTTAATCATTCCTATATAGATATAAGTTGGCCTGATATGAATTTGTTTGGGGGAGGCTGCCGCTGTTTTGTTGACAATGTCAAGGATCAATACCGGAGAGGAGTGAGGGTTATGACTGTAGATATGTGTTGCTCCCTGTGAGTAAGCAAAGGTAACATATTGCTTACTCTGAGTAAGCTAAACAGTGAACAGTTCCTAGGCTTGGCAGCCTAGTTCGATATTTCCACCATTTTCAGCTTCCCCCAATTTAAAGTCATTTTAATGGAATTATGAAGCTTTTTCAAAGTATATGTAAAGTGTGTGTATGACTAAAAAGAGTGCTTATATAATTTGTCTACAGTACTAGCAAGATTCAAAAGAATTGGATAAATTTGTGTATGTAATACTTACCTTTCGATCCAAGGATAGCAAGAACCTCTCCACCATGCACCTCTAGGGAGACGTCTTTTAATATTACACCTGTCTTCACACTTCCCATTAAACGCTGAAAGCAGGTACCTGGCTCCACCTGAAGGGAATACATTTTTAATAACTTTAAATAAAACACTAGCACAAAAGTTAAATTGCTGAGTGTCCTTCAGACCTATGTTTTCCATTACATGACTAATTACATAAATGGCATGTTCAATTTTTTTTTTTTGTATGAGCTATACAAATATTGTAACAAAATACTTGTAGCAAACATCATGAGTGTATTTTACAGGTAGAAAAAAGACTCATTTTTGACACAAATTTATTCAAAACAGGCCAAAGCATTTTTAGTGACCATCCTTACTGAGAGAAGTATCAAATCCAAAGGGTAAGCTGAAATGTACATAAAAGAAACCATGTGGGATAAATGGGCCATATGCAGAAAATTAGCTGCCAGTTTCAATGCAAACGAAACCTTCATTGCAAAACATATAACGTAGATGGATATTCCTGCTTGACATAAATGGAGTCAAGCTCTACTACTTTTTCTTTTATGTAGGGTAATGGAAGAACACAAAGAGATAGCTATATACTCCTCTCTTAAATCAATAATGCACAGATTCTTAATCTACTGTTTGCAACATCACATGTGAGTTATTTGTTGTAATTATTGCCCAGATAACCGATTTTAAGATAGTTTTATTTATTGCCATCATCGTTTGTAGTAAAAATTACAGCACATAATTTGGGAATGTTGACTATAACAATAAAAATCTAATATGTTGCACTCACATGACTTTCTCTACTCTTGTACTAACCATTCTTACAAACTCTTATACCTACATCTTCTTCCTGTTAGTTGAGATAATCATTTGCAGAAATGATCTTATTGTTTACCTTTTGTAGGTACAAGGTGAAAATGGGATTACAGTAGACCTTGAGCGATAGTCAAATCTTTTGAAGCTTTCAAATTAGTTCTCTTTGCACTGTTAATACATAAAAAATGAATAACAATGTTCCATTTGACAGAAGTTCTCCAAAGCTCACACTAATAAAAAGGAATAGCTGTAAAATAGTTCACTCTATAAACAAATTTATTCAGACATAAATTGTGTGTTTTACAAGATCTACATTTTTGTACAGTAAGATTTGGTCTATCTCTTACAGTTTATGAGTTATTCAAAAGTCATCCACAGTAAACAGACTATAGCCAGAAAATTAAAAATATACAGTTCATTTGTCATAAAAATATCTTAAACATATGTCATGTTAATCAAAATTGTTAGAGCCATTTTCAACAAAATCAAAATTTTCAAAAAATTGTCCATGTAAAGGGTAGTTTAGGGAGGAGGAATTTTCTTCAAATCTTCGTGTCGCATCCTTGAAAGACATTAAACTTAAATATCAACTTTGGTTTTTTTAACCAACCTTTCATTTTTGAGTTATGCTGTCCACAGACAGACAGACAGACATACATAGAGAGATCTTTTTCAAAAAATCCTTTTTTTTTTCAGGGAGCCTCAAAACGTATATTTCCGGTGAAATTTCTACATCAAATTTTTGGGTGGAACACAATACTTCCTCTACTTACTAGTAGAGAAAGTAAAAAGGCATTTTAAAACAATAAGATTGAGACTGCCTCATTGCATGAGCCCTTGAAATGTTATACTGCATGAGGTGTAACTTGGCACTTGCTTATTAGAAAAAGAAATACTCACCTCTTTTTCTAAGGCATCCTTCTTTATTGCGAATCTATGTACTTACTCTCATACCACCATAGGTAATTAGGGAATATAATTAGGACTTTAAAGGGAATGACCATTTTAAGGAAAGAAACCCATGGATTCTCAACAGACTGCGCTGGACAAGTATCGTAGAAGTGCCAATTTACCTACACTTTAAAGAAGGCCTGGAGAACACGCGGAACAGCTTGAGCAACCTTACTTTTTCTTACCTACTAAACATACAATGATCAATGTAAGGCCGCCAGTGGGCTGCGCTCAGAGAGTACCCAGGCCTGCTTTAAAGGCAGACTTCATCTGCGAAAGTTGCAGTTTGAGTTAGCAGATTCTTGTATATGGTATTTTTAAAATAAATATCATGTAACTTGTAATGACATGCGAGCTCCAAAACCTATTGTGGCAGAGGCCGCGTGCCTCAAAGACGCTCAAGGTTAAGCTACCTCACACCATTGCTTGTAAATAGTAGCGGCCCCAGGTCCAGAAGGCCATATAACTGGCCAGGAGCGCTCGGGGCGCTGAACACGTCCCACCCTCCAATACTGCGCCTCATCAATGACGCCTGTAGTGGGCAGAAGTGAGGGACGCAGCGGCTGGGCGGCAAGCCTTGGCCCTTCATGGGATGTTGCGCTGGGGTTCACTTTTTTTTTCTTTTTTCATAAATAGGTAGTGTTACTTATTGCCTATGAAGACTGATATCAGTTAAGCGTATTCTTCTTCTGGATTTTAATGTGTTCAATTTATAATACAAAAACTTTTCATTGGTGAATGTAATTTCTTCGGTCATATCGGTGATTTTGACTTGAGAAACAACTGATGGTGTTATTGCTCATTGAACTGGCAAGTTTCTTGACGTTGATATTTATCATTTTTACTTTCTCTTCTACGTATAGTAGAGGAATATTGTATTCCACTCAAAATTTCGATGCATATGTTTTAAGGCCCCCTAAACCCAAAAACAAAAGAAAGCATTTTAGTAAAAGGTCTCTCTTTGTGTGTGTGTGTGTGTGTGTGTGTGTGTGTGTGTGTGTGTGGTGTGTGTGTGTGTGTGTGTGTGTGTGTGTCTGTCAGTCTGTAGACAGCATAACTCAAAAATAAAAAGTCGGTTAAAAGCCAAAGTTGGTATTTAAGTTTAACGTCTTTCAAGGATGCGACACGAAGATTTTGAAGAAAATTCCTCCACCCTAAACTACCCTTTACATGCACAATTTTTCGAAAATTTTGATTTTCTTGAAATGGCTCTAACGATTTTGATTAGTCATATTTTTATGGCAAATGAAATGTATATCTTGAATTTTCTGGCTATTACCTATGTAGTCCTTTTTGCTCTGGATGACTTTTGGATAAATGGAAAACAATAAGAGATAGACCAAATTTTATTATTTAAAAAAAAATGTAGATTTTGCTAAAACACACAATTTATGTCCAAATACATTTGTTTGTAGAGTGAACCATTTCAGAGATATTTTTTGTTATTTCTGAGAGATTTAGAGAACTTCTGTCAAATGGAACATCGTTAATCATTTAGCGGTAGAATCAGGACTGAAAAATTCAATGCCTTAGCCGGGATTTAAACTACGGATCTTCCGCTTATCGAGCGGAAGCTTTAACCACTAAGCTACCATTAAATGCCCCATTTGCACTCACATGACTTTCTTTACTCTTGTATTAATCATTCATAAAAACTCTTATTCTTCTGTCTTTTTTGGTGTTAGTTGAGATAAACATTTGCAGAAATTATCTTATTGCCCTTTTTCTTGCACGTGCAACAGAAGTAGGCTTTGAGCCATACTCAAATCTTTTAAAGTTTTCAAATTTCGTTCTCTTTGCACGGTAAACATAAAAAATGAATAGCGATGTTCTATTTGACAGAGGTGTAAGTTCTCCAAAACTTACACAAATAACAATGAATATCTCTGAAATGGTTCAATCCACAAAAAAATTTATTCAGACATAAATTGTGGATTTTAGCAAGATCTACATTTTTTGTAGAGTAAAATTTGGTCTATCTCTTACGGTTTACCAGTTATGCAAAAGTCATCCAGAGTAAATAAGATTTCATGTGCTATAACCAGAAAATTCAACATATACATTTCATTTGTCATAAAAATATCTCAAACATGTGGCATTTTAATCAAAATTGTTAGAGCCATTTTCAGGAAAATAAAAAAGTTCGAAACATTTTTCATGTAAAGGGTAGTTTAGGATGGAGGAATTTTCTTCAAAATCTTCGTGTCGCATCCTTGAAAGACATTAAACTTAAATACCAACTTTCGTTTTTTAACTGATTTTTCGTTTCTGAGTTATGCTGTCTACAGACTGACAGACACACACGCGCGCGCGCGGATCTTTTTCTACAAATGCCTTTTTTTTTTTTTTTTTTTTTTTTTTTTTTTTTTTTTTGGTTCAGGGGGCCTCTGCAGCACCTCAGATATTACACATCGAGTTTCGAACTGGTGACCCTTCAGGGAGCGCAACTTCTCCCTTATCACCTTACTATGGCGAACGGATTGCTTTAGTCATATACCTTCAGTGTTCATATTGAAGTGAGCATGTGCTTACATGACAGATGATAATTTATAGTATATTAGCAGTTCTATATTTTAAAATGTGACCGTCTTTAGACTTATCTGCGGGAGCCGTGAAGTTTAACATATCCCCTCCCCCCCCCGCCCCCCCCCCCCCGTTGACCTGTAACAGGGTAATTTTCAACTATTGCACCATTTATTGCAAATATAGTTCCTGATCTTGTACCCGGATGCGGTGATGATGTCATAGAGCATTAAACAATAACTCCGGCTACATTAGATTTGCAGTACTCGTATCCTGACGTTAACGTGTGTCTTAATGAAGATCCTTTGAATGCTTTTGTTTGGAGTGTAATGAAGAGTTGGCCTTTTAACCTCTCTATTACCCCATTTAAAATATTCACACGTTCTATCATATGATTAAAGTAATCCCTCATTTCAGTTAGATGATTCTCTATTGCAGCCTGTTGTTTACCGACAGTTTCCATGTTCCTACCCATCGCCTCCTGCATACTTTCAGCCATGCTTGTTAGTGCGCTGGCTAATGTGCCTTGAAGTTCGGTCTGTGTTTTTACAATAAAATGTCTGACGTATTTCGTGGTTATTGCATTTCCATCTTCCACAGGGTCCCCAATTTCCTTTACGTTTCTTTCTAAAGGACAGGTTACCGTCTCTATTGTGAATAGGCGTCCTTTCATCTACGTATTGTTTATTCGCGACATTGTGACATTGTGACATTGTGACATTGAACTGAAGCTAATAATGCTTTTATCCCTGTTGCATCCAGAATGATGTTTTCACCGTCACGTTTGAATACGTATTTACTGAAATATTTCACTAGATTGCTGTGTTGGACGTGGAGGGATGTTTACACGTGATTCCTAAGCAAAGCTTCAAGATCACCCATATGCCGATGTGAAGTCTTTTCGCTGAACGTTTGCATTCGATTCACGACGTCCATCATAAGCGTATCCACATAACGTTTAGTCGACGCGTCACTACCTTCTTCAGGGTCCTGAATACCGCACAACCGCTTGCGCCTGAATTGGTAGTTCCCCGAGCCATCTCTCGTTAGGATATAGGGGTTAATCACACCCCTCGAGGGAATGACTCCGGGATCCGAACCTGTCGATACTCATGCCTGTAATGAAGAACATTCGTTATTTATCCACCTTGATAAAGACATCGAAACCTTGACGATAACGGCTCTCGTTCATCGAAAAGTCTGGCACTATGGGGACAAAGGCTCTCGTGTTCGAGCTATCAGCAGTCTCCCATACTTGTTTACACAAACCTTTAAAGTGTATATACATGTCAGTATTTACGTAATCGTCGTATTTATACTTCAAGTTTAGATTATCCTGTCTGAAGAGTACATTCATATTTTCAGTATCTCTAATTAAATGTTTAGGTACTTTTGCATACGATTGTGCTAGGTATGCTGCATCCACGTTGCGATGTCTACCCATACTGAAATATGAGGCTATCTTGCCCTGCTTCTCGTTGATAACATCATCGAATACGAATATTGAATTTTCTTTGGCCTCAGATGTTTGAAGTACTTTTTCTCCGTCCTCGAACGTGTATACTCCTATGTCAGGTATGATTTTCAGTACTTTGAGCCAGTATTGATATTTAGCTTGATGTAGTGATTTCGAGTAGATGTAGAGGTTCTCAAACCTTAGACCATTCGCATGGATTAGCAGGTTGAGTAGTAGATTGGTTTTTCCGGCATTTGAGCTACCCAGAATGAGGGCTCTGACGTTGCTAGGGAAGAGTGACCCGTGTCTTCCTTCTCGAATATCATCATCGAAGTCTAGAACTTGTATAGGTAGCGAACACTTTGGCTTCACTACTACCATCCTGAGACTAAGGTTATAAGATATAAATTTTTCCTTTTTATTTCTTATTCTACGATGGGCTCTAGACGTGTTTGGAAGTAATCCTAGAAGGGTTTCGGAATAATTAATTCCTTAATTAATTCTCTTCCGTTTGAGGCTAATTTGCCCGGTTATAGGTACTGTGGTCCTGGAACGAAATTGCATATACGCTTACAACGAGGAGATCCACCAATTAACGCTTTGGACTCTGCCTGTCGTGACCACGACATCGTCTACGCACAACACAAGGACGCGGCTTCGAGACATTCTGCTGATAAGGTAATTGTAGAGAAGGCTTGAAAGCGTGTACAGTCTGCTGACTCTACTTTTGGTGAGAGGCTTGATGCACGACTTGTAACCACAATCATGAAGGGGAAACTGGCCATGGGTGTTGGTTTGCGTAAGCACCACAAGAGAATAATACCAACGCCCTCTAAGGGACAGTTCCTACCCTTAATACCACTGCTGGCTGCCTTGGGTGCAGCGAGTAACTTAGCCGGAGGTGCTGCTCAGATCGCCACCTCTGTCAATAAGAAACGTGATGCAGAGAAGCAGCTGAACGAGATGATTCGTCACAATCAGCAGATGGAGACTGTAGCTGGGGGTAAGGGTCTTAAGCGCAGGAAGAACAAGAAGAAGAAGAAGAAGAAGAAGGGAAAAGGAAAGGGACTCTATCTACGTCCAAAAAACTCAGGGCAATGCCTGTACTTATCCCGGAAAAAGCGTTAAATGCTACAGAGATCGAAACTTGCGCTAGACGTCTACAGATTCCTAATTTTAGGGGTGTTTATATACTGGACAAACTACCTCCAAGACCTCTCTATACAGAAAGAATTGTCATTAATTTGGATAGATCACACAATCCGGGAACTTACTGGGTTGCTGTGCGCAAGGATGGAAATTTAGCTTTTTATTTTGATAGTTTTAGCAATCTGAAGCCCCCAAAGGAGATTCTATCTCGTAGGTGTCAGACTCATATATAACATAAACAGGTATCAAGATTTCGATACTGTCATTTGTGGTTACTTATGCTTACAGTTTCTGTTCTAAAACGTTTTCGTTGGGGTGTTTGCGTGATCAAAATGAGTTACACCATCACTGCGAGCGGTTCTGATTCCAGCTTCTCTACTTCTCTAAATACACCACTCCATCTGGATCCTAATGGCGTTTACGAGATTGCTCTATTGAACTTTGAGACATTTTATTCTATACCAAATGTTGATGAGAACAATAACCTATTCCACTACATTCGTGATGAAAGACTTGAAACCATGGTGATTCCACCTGGTACTTAGAAACTGAAGGATATCAACAACTTACTCAAGGATTGACTAAAGGCTGGCGATGACTTTTTTCCACATCCTAACAATAATACTATGAAGGCTGAGATTCAGTGTCCCTATGCTATCAATTTTGCTCAAGAGAGATCGATCGGCTCCCTTCTCGGTTTCACCGGGAAGACCATTGTGAATCCGAGTGTAATGACAGAGTCTGATGAACTGGTGAACATCTTCAATGTTACGCATCGCCACTGGCTCCTTCATTAACGGTAAGAGTGGACATTCACTGTAAGAGTTCTTTCCTTCGGTTCCACCGGGTTACCACCGTCCAGCCCTATATACCTGCCCATAATTGACACATACCTCATTGATCATCTTGACATTCGAGTGGTAGACCAGAACGGTGATCTACTTGATTTCAGAAACAAGGTTATTACCGTGAGGCTACACATACGACAGAATGGGAATAAGTTTCAGATTTTGCTATAATTAAAAGCCTCTTTCGTGTTGAGACCTACTCCGTCCTCGACACGCAAACTGCTAACATTATCTAATCGAAGGTTTTTCGAGGGCTTAGGCTTCATGGTTCTATAATCGATGTTTTGGATGTGACTGGGGTTCCGGTTTTTTATAAGATTAGTAAAGAGGAAGAGCATGTATTCCTGCCTTATAATACATCAGCTCCAGATGTGAATGACGAGACTAGAATACCGTGTTAAGCTGAGGATTTGTACGCTCTTCCTAGCAGAATATATCTGTACATAGAAGGAATTCTCACTAAACCAGGTGGTGGATTCTACTCGTCAAAGCTAACCAACAATGCCATGGCGTTTTTTTTTTATGAGTTTCGACTGGATATGAATAGTACTACTATAGACAGAACCAGGAAACCGGATGTTTCTTCGACTACGCGCAACTATGCATCTCTCAATACATTGGACTCCAGTCGGTTACAGAACGCTGGCTGGACCTATGCCAGGGAGCATGTAGACATCGTGAACGCATTGAACGGAAGCTTCAACGCCATCGTTCCTCTCTCGATGCTTATGGGTTTTGCAGACGATCACAAGGAGGTCATACTCAATAGCAAGTTTGAAATTGTTCTCATTAGATCTAAAAATTCCAATAACTGTATCGAGGGCAACGAAGCAGCTATTATTAAACTAACCAGGATCGAATGGAGGATGCCTGTGCTTCGACTTTCAGACGCCGAAAGAGTGGAGAAACTTAAACTCGTCAAATCAGATCAACCTCTACACGTGACCTTTCGAACCTTGGACCTTCACACCCAACCTGCTGTACCACAGACTAAAGCTTTCACCTGCAATGTTGCAACAACAACAAAACTTGAGAAACCTCGTTTTGTCATTGTCGGTGCCCAAATAAACAGATTGAATTATCTCGCTAAAGACAGCTCTCTTTTTGATCACTGCAACATCACCAATCTGAAACTTTATCTCAGTGTGTTATCCCTACCATGACATGAATTTGGATTTTGGAAATTTGAGATTTGCATCTATCTATGACCAGTATTCTAAATTTCAATACGCTTATTACGGTAAAGAGAATTACCCTCTTTTGAAGAGAAGCGACTTTCTGAAATTCGCACCACTATTTGTAATTGACTGTAGTCATCAAGCTGAGGAAACTGTCACCAGAGCTGTTAACATCAGATTGGAAGTTCAAGCATCAGCTAACTTTCCTCCACAAACATCACTATTTTGTTTAATTATTCATAATAAATTATTCACTTACAAACCCCTGACTTACATGCTTCATTCGATCATTTAGGGGAAGAATAGATGTGCCTTTTATATTAATAAACAATGAAATACAAATTATAAGAGCTTTTTATTGAGTCTGGTATACATCTCCTTGACTCTTTTCCTGACACTCCTACCTCTAACATTGTACGAACACATGGTTTTATGAACGTCGTGTAATTGGTATAAATAACTTTCAATGTATGGAAATAGTCTCTTCAGTCCTCTTATTGTGATACAGTCTACTGTTATAACACTATTGTTTAGACACGTATTCACAAAAGTTATTTCCCTTTCCTTCATATAGAGAATTATATTGTACGCATATATTATGTTGTCACTGTATGAGACAGCAGGGAGCTTACCGTCTTTCAGATACGTTTCAATCACTGATATGTTTTCCACTACTATCGCCAGTCCTCTTTTGTTATGTATACAAACTTTTTATCGTCCACTAAGATGTAGAGGGATGGGAGTTCGTAGTGCAGTCCTATATTCACACGATGCTTTGGGCTGATGGAGATCTCGTCAAGCATATACACTATTTGCTTTCATCTTTCCTGATCTTTTCAGTATTGCGTTCGAAGATTAGTACTATAATGTTATCCAGGGCAGGATCCTTCGCCGCTTTCTTCTTAGGCTTACTTCTCTTCTTCTCTGGTTTCCTACAGACAATAAAAATTAATTCGTTTTACTGCTGAGAATGATTCTAATGTGTTTTAGAGCTTACTTTTCTTTTCTTTCTTTGCACTTACCTTTCTTCGCCTACTCCTACATCTTTCACACGTTCTTTCTCGTCCACGGGGTGTGTGTTCGAACGATCCACGTCCTGGTATGGGGGCACGTCTTTACCTTCACCTTCATGTATTCTGTAAAAATTACATACTTTTCTTTTAGATCTTCTATGTTTAACCTAAGCAACGTCTCTCTCTCTTTCTCTCTCTCTCTCTCTCTCTCTCTCTCTCTCACACACACACACAGAGGAAACAATTTTACTTACAACCTTAGCTGACGATACACATCACAATATTGTCCACAGCGATAAATTGTGCTCATCCGCTCGTGTTGGGATGGATCCTTGCAGGTGATGCTATGCGTATCGCCATTACATGATTCCTCGTGCTTTTCCTGACAGTGCTGCTTCATTTTCTCATACTCGGCGAGGTTCATCCAACAGGCGTTATTGCTCTCGATTGCGCTTCTGATTATTTCACTATTCATCTTGACGTCTCACAACCAACTGTACTCCTACAGGACGGTACTAGTTTCATGTATCGCTCTGGAGAGGGGAGAGGAGGAGCCAGGTATTTCGACATGTCAGTGCTTGCACGGGCGAAGGTCACCCTGCTGCATCGTACTGTGTCCCATATATCGCCTTCTCTGTCTCGGGATGTAATTTTTTAATATCTTTTTTATTCTCAAGACGTCCTTCCATATGATTCATAACCATACAACACGGCTCCCGCAATGGCTTACTGCACAGGACAATTCTTACCTCCCCCCTACGGTAATTACACATACATACAGTCCCCACCCATATATGCTTAAAGTGGCATGCCAATTCAACCATTCGATTTTCTCTCTGTCTCTCCCATATGCTCATATACAATTTCTAAAACCGTTGTATCGTCTGCCGATTCAACAATACGCCCTGCGGTGATCGTTGAATCGGCTACACGCCCTGCGGTGATCGTTGAATCGGCTAATCCTTACTACTTATGTATTTTTCATTTTTAAGCACCATTTTCCTTAACATCATATAATTCACTCTTCTGAAAAAGATTTTCAGGTAAGGCATTTCCCTCGTGTATAAAGATAAAATATTAATATAATCACCTGTATACATAAACAGTATACCACATCTGTTGTTTCTGCTTTGCGAACTATCTTAAACCTGAACATTTGAATTCCACTGAAATAGATAAACTTGAATACACGGATCCAAAAGTATTTCTTCCTCTGGAAAACATTTATTTTGGTTTCAAAGTTCAAATGTATCTGACAAAATCACCCCTGCCCGACAAACGTGCACAAGTTTTCAAACTACGCTGTGTTGATTTTTACGTTGAGTCAGTTCGAGACATACTAAGTCGTTTTTCATTAAGTGATCCTCTTCTTATAATATTGGAAGTGTCAGAACCAGCTAAAATCCAAACAAACACTCCAGCCAATGGCACCATTTGCTTCTAGGTTTCCTAATTTGGTGCAAGTAGAAGAAATCCAACAAACAGATACAGAATGGAGACTGTTGTACACAATACTGTCATTGCATGTGGCAGTAACTCTACAGCAAGAATTTTGGAGCAAATATTTTATTACAATTATTGTTATGGTTATGGCTACGGTTACAGTTCTGGTTCCAATTTCCGGTTCCGGTTCTGATTGTTCTTGTTCCTGTTTGTTATTGTTGCTGTTATTATTGTTATTATTAATAATAATAATAATGTCATAAAGACGTATACACTAAGCAAAGTTGCCGATTAAAAAATCTGCTGTTTTCTCCTGTTTTTTCCCCCTTTTTTTTTCAAATCTTGTCTTCTGCTTTTACTTCGGCAGACATGGCAACATTCCTCGTGACATCAGTTATTTCATTGAACTTAGACAAGGCGTGGTTTTAAATGGCAAATAAGGTTCACGCGTTAATACCAAGTAAATGATAAACAGCAATCCAACATGTTTTGAAAATGAGTGAACGTAGTATCCGTCGTTATCAGCCTGAACCTTAGAGGTATGGTTTTGAAGGTTTAAACCATTCTGATAGCGATTCCGACAGTTAGTGTGAACAGCAAAGACCGTGCTGATTTCATGCACTGATGTAAATTGGTCATTACATGAATAATGCACTCTTCTTAGAGCATATCTGAGACGAAAACTGTGATATCTCCAAACTTCCAGTGCGTATAGAATGTCGAATATGAGCCAAATCTTTTGGGAAGCTCCTATCCAAAATAATTTCCTTCAAAGCATGATAGGCGTTTGATTCGCCTTTAATCCGCTATTTATTTATTTCGTCTTCTCCCAACAATTCATCAGGTCCACAAACTTTCCATTCACCATTTTCTAGCCATTTATGCTCATTTTTATATGAGGAAGAATTGATGTAAAGTTTCAATTAACATGGCTCTGTTCTCGCTACAGTTTAGTGCACCACCATAAGTGGCTTTCCATACCATCAACTTCTGTGTATTTTTTCTACCATTTTAATTTCTTTTTTTCATTAGACTTTTATTCAAATGGCATACGTCAAATTCATGTGCTGTGTACTGAGTTTTTAACATATGTACCTTTATGTTTATCGGTGAGAAACATTTCAACTCTATACATTTCCTGTTTCACAGGCCTAGTCGTTATGTTGTCGCAAGCAGCCTTTACCAAACCGCCTTTCATCGTACCTCTTTGAAGAAGTTCAAAATCAATAATTTTTTCGAGCATTAAATCTGTATCCTTTTTCTTCTTCTTCTTTTTCTTTTTTTAATCACTTATTCTGAATTCTCTTTCATTACCTTTATCATCATCCCCGTTGTTGTCAGTTTTATTGCAAGTAACACAACCACATAATTCGGAAACAATGTTTTTACAGCTTCTAGCCTCATATCGTTCTGTACGTTGTCTTTGCTTGGAAACGAGTGAAAATGAGTTCCTTTGTGTGTTTCGCTTCTCACATTGCAGTCACATACACAATATTGATGCATTCTATTTTTCACAATATTACGTTGTTTGTATAATACTGAACTGAGTCAGTAACACCACCATAAAGCTCACTGCTCTTGAACCTCAATACCAAGAACAATTTATGGAAACGTTGTGAATTTCCATGTACCGGCAGCGTGTGGATGGAGTTGATGACGTGTGAAGTGTTTAGTATTTCGCTTACACAGCTATAACGGTGTCGCTTAGGAAGAAAACAACCTTATCACTGCATTTTAAAGGCCATAAACCTTCATTTAGAAAGAAACATGATTTTTGTGTTTCATTCCCGTTTAAGTACCGGGAGAGCAAAAAACTTACCAACGGGCTGCGCGGTAGTTTGCCTGTCCGTGTCCTCGGCACTCGTTGCTGCGGATAGAAAACCGCGGATGAAACCATACATCTTGAAACTACTTTTAAATGCTTTGCTGGCCAATTTTATGAAAAGAGATGAAGAAACTGGTCACCGTCGTCGTCCATACATTGTGGCACCTCTTTAGGAAACCATCCATCCCTCGCCATAGTTCACGTTGAGAAATACTGGCAATTTCCTGGTGGATATTTTGTTTTAATTCTTCCAGGGCGTGTGGGTTTTTCTTGTACACTTTATATGTTAAGTTACCCCAGAGATAGAAATCAGAGGGGGGGAGGGGTAGGCAGGGGGACCGAGGGTGCCACAAATTTCTATTAATAATTGTGTCCTGAAACACGCTTTCAATTGCTCTCATTGAAAGATTGGCCGTATCAGCTGTTGCAGCGTCTTGTTGAAAAAAGGCAAAAATCACGCTCCCTGTCTGTCAATTCTCTAAAAGAAGGGGGCAAAATTTTCTTCAGGTATGTACGAGCGTCAACTGTTCATTCGAAAAAATTGGCCCTGTAACTCAGGACCTAATATTGTTCATGAAGTACCCCTTCATAATGAAATATATATATGGTGCACCATTAGCGGAGGAAGGTTTCTCAGAGCTCCAATAAGCTATTTAGTACTTTAGTATTAGATTGTTTTTCTGTTTTTATAGGTTTATTAGCTTATTGTTACACTTAAAAGCAACCGGAGATCAGGCCGCAATGTTTTTCTTCATTTTCTAGTTTGTGAGAACAGCAGATAAATATTTCACACAACACAGAGTGAATTTTGCTTTATACATAGTGTTAGAGGTACAAGTCATGTATTTTGATTGGTAATTGAGGACAGTGTAATGAACAACATTACATCAATATTTACTACATTTGCGATCCTAAATTTTACTTATTAGAAGTAGTATGTTTTCAGGTTGGTTAGTAACCTCCAAGTAGGCGTAACACAGAAGGCGTGGCGCAGAATGAACCAATCTCGTGATAACGAATGATGTACCAGAACCGCGTTCCAATGCTTTCTGGAAGGCCAATGACTTCATAACACCTACGCCAGTAGGTCACGCATTGAGGTGTGAAACAAATTGAGTAATCTTTAGGATAGGCGTTGTTTATTTCGCGGTGCAGTTACGACCATGCAATAAAACTCAGGTAGTGCATTTTGTGATGGGAAAAACTGTTAGACGAAGAGAAAAAAACAACCGACACTTTGAAGTGAATTTATGTTAAGGTACCATTTATCAAAATATCTCCATATGTACCCCTGACAGCCTGTGTAACGTAATCTGTACCGATATAGAACGTGCTAAATGAAAATAAAAGATAAAAAAAGACTATGCGGGTCACATTAGAGCTACACCGTATTACAAACACAGAATGTTGACACTGAGGCATTTCTACCAAGGAGAAACGTTGACTCTGTTTATACAGAACTGTAACAGACAGCTCAACTCTCGCGTTTTACTTTAATTTATGAGTAGAGGCCGGAAGATTTGCGAAAACTCACAAGTTTGGTGCATATGGGTTCTATCGTTGCTACTCGCGCATGTACACAGCTGCAGGCGTCTGCTGATGCACCTGCATATACGACGGGTGCGCGATAACAGTTACGTCATTCGTTCTGTGTCCAATTAATCTTTATCGCATTTGACCGCACGCTACTCCGCACTCTATGAGTATTTACTGCGTAATTTAGCGAAGTACGCTTCTTTTACTTGTTTCCTGATTATATCAGGACCCGAATGTTTATCACCTAAAATGTTAGAAATGTGCAAACATTTATGACCGAAAAAATAGAAAATCTGACCCAAAAAGTTTTGGGCGTATTTTTGAAATCTTCAAAATGTTAATACTGTTAATATTGCATTAACATTTTACTCTAAAAACCTAGTACCTACACTCAATGATAAAACACAAATAAATAATAATATTCATTTTATTATTACATTTTTAATTTAATTGCTTAATCCACAAGTAACCCTCGACTTGGGAAAGAATGAAATGTCACATTTTGAAGGGCGATCAGAAAGGATTACAATGGCAAATTACATACATTTCAAATTTTTCAAAAAGGAACGATGTTCTATTCGCATGCAACATTGACTTATAAGGGAAAATACCTCTCAACAACGTTCACCACATATCTCCCGTCAGCGTTGGTTGCATCATCCATAGAAATCCCGGTCTTATTACCAACGACCTAGTGGCGTATTCTATTTAAAACATCTTTGTTATAGTCTTGTTGTATTGGAAGTGTGCTGATTAGTGTATTTTATCGAACCGTTAGTTTCAGGCATGATGAACTCAGGGTATTCGCGGTCACACACATACAATGAAATCTGTCCGATAAATGACAGCTGGTTGTATACCTGCCGTCAGATGTCTTAGAGGCTGAACCATTAGATTTCTGAGAATTTTAATTACGGAAACAATTGACCTTGGCAGAAAACCTGATAACACTTATACTAAACTGCCCATGCTTTCTTTGTATCTGTCACTTCCTATGTGTCTCTTTCTATTCAATACAGCTTACACTCCAAATTCACAGAAACATATATTTCTAAGAAAGATAATAGTAAGAAATATTACAGTCGGGAATTAGATGTGTCAAAAATAGGAAAAAACGGTCTATGAGGCGACTGCAAGCACATATGCCAAATTGGAATAGAAATATAAAAATATGACAAAAATACGAAGAGAAAATATGATTATACATAATATAAAAAATGACAAAAAACGTTAAAAAAGCCAAAATGACTTTATATGGCCCATCTGAATTGCATCATTTTAATCCCCATAGGTAAAATTATGCTTTGCTTATATTTTCCATGGAAAAACCAAAAAGAAATGCAACGACATTTCACAAACACCCGGGCCCTGGTTATTATTATAGATATGTTATAACGTGTGTCCTGTCTCGCTGTGTTCAACTCTGATTTGTTACATAATGATCATGCACGTGTAAACCAAAGTTGTTAATTTGAAGCACTCAATCATTTGTTCCATGGTTGTACATACTACAGTACAATTACCCTGCAAACAAGGCAATGCACTGTACGCAGACTATCCTTCCGTGAACCATGGGAAGGAGAGAGGCAGGAGGCTGGAAAGAGGGGAGGGTGACCAGGTCCGAATGATGGCGGGCGGAAGCATGAACAGAGACCCTAACGTTTCCAGTTCGGACGCTTCCTACGCCGCCCGAGTCCATCTACATGTACCTAACGCCAGTGGTCTACACGTTGTGTAGCCCACACGGAGCCGGGTCCTGACTTGTCAGTTTTAACTGACGCCATGGAAGAAACCTTTACATAGCACACATCTACAGCCCAGCCACAACCTGCCGAACATTGTCGCTGGTCCCACAACCCTAAAACAGACGATGATGAAGGAAATGATGGGCAGAGGAAACGAGGGACAGGAGAATCGTGGTATTCACCAACCGACTTGGGAAAACCACGAAAAATCCATGGACCAGATCTAACCGTGGACCTACGAACGCAAGCCGCACACGTTACCGCGGCACCACTTTGCTCCATGATTTGATGTATTGCACTCACATGACTATCTTTAACCATACTTCAACAAATTATATATTCCTTAAAATGCGTACTCTTCTAACTCCACGCCAGTCGTAAAATTGTCTTACTAAAGATTTTCTTGTAGGTACAATGGGAAGAGGAGAATAGTAGGCTTAGGCGATCTTTTAAGAGCTTGCTATGTGATGGCTTTCGAACACCATGGCCATTGTAGGACCATGGGAAAAAAAAAAAAAAAAAAAAAAACAAACAAACAAACAAACAAACAAAAAACAAAAAAAAACTGATGTGTTACGTTTGCATCACTTTCTCTACACATTCTTCAACAAACTATTCTTACAAAGTTTATTCCTCTGCTAGGTTTGTTAATTCAGAAAAATTTTTTTTAGAAAAGATTTATTACATATTTCCCTGTAGGTGCAATCGAAATGGGGAATATATTAGGATTAAGCAATAGACAAACCTTTTAAGAGCTGGCATCTATGTGATGGCTTAGAAATTCCGCTCTATTTGCAGAACCAGGAGGGGGAAAACAAATAACTGCCCATTTGAAAGTATCTGTATTGGCACATTCAAACCAATAACAAGGAAACCGAGCTAGATGGCTCCTTGGTAGCAGGTGATGCTTGCATTCGGGAGATCGTGGATTCGATCCCCGCGGCCGGCCTACCTGACCCATTGGTTTTCTCGGGTCGCCAGGCGAATGTTGTTCAGGTTACTTTCATCCCTCCGAATATTCTCGCACTCCATTTCACTTCACTAATAATTTCATTCATCCGTCTGGTGTATTTCAGGGTGGGAAGTGTCAGCGAGAGTTCGGGTGAAGCATGGTGGGGACGAAATACTCTGAGTAACTCCATCCCCTGTCACAAAAGTCGAGTTTCGGATCGTTTCCCCACTGCGGCCCTTGAGTCACACGCGGGGGGGGGGGGGGGGGGGGTGCACCGGTGTACGGTCTAGTGTCGGGAAGTTTACAACTGAGAAAATGTAGGCACCCCTACATCTGCTATGTCTGCGCTCCTATAGACTGTCCGCCCTCTGTCTCCTTTCGCCCTCTAAGGTTGTAGTGCCGAAGTCCCTCCTTTCCCGTCTATCCTACTACTACTATTATAACTATTACCACTACTACGCCACTACTCCTACTATCAGGAATATCTCGGAAATGGTTAACTGCACAAAAAATGTAGTTGACATAGGTTGTATGCCTTAACGTGAATATATTTTTTTGCGTAATCTTTCTCTGAAGGTTTGCCAGTTATGAAAAGGTCAACCAGTATGAAGAGGATTGTATTACTCGTTCTGGTAAGTAGTAGAGAAAGTAACACTTATTATTTAATTACTCTATATCCAAGCACACGCGTCTCTCGCCTCACCTTTGTTTATTCTTTCACAGGAGAAACAATGAACACTCGACAGACCACTCGCACTAGAGACAAGCTTCGTTCCTCCTCCGTAATCCTATTTCTTCGAGAGAACATTTTGGTGTGTGTCACAGCTTGCTGAGTTCGATTTCCTTGTTTACAACATTTAGTTAGCTGAACATGGCAAATCGTTCCTCAATTAAAACCATTAATAAAGCTAAAACGAACATCAACGAATGAATTCAACGCATGCAATTGGTAGACAATTTGACAAATCCCACTCCTGACACCAGTTTGACAAAAACGAGAAAATCCAGTCCACTTACTTTTCTATCACTTTACTCTCCTGAAAAATTTTTGCACAAATACACAGTTCTCTTTCCGTCTTTAACACAGTCTAGTCTTTCGTGATATTACAACTCACAACTGTTTTCTTCTCGCAACCTTAACACAAAACTTTCTGTCTTTCTTCACTTTCTCTGTCTCCCAAGCAGCTGACTTTGACGATATGATCACTCAACACTCATTAACTGCTTCATATCATTCATTCGACGCAACAGTTCTCTCGCGACATCGCTGATGACCTAGAAGTTGAGCGCCCTTAAACCAAAAATCTCTCGCGACATACGCAGCTGACACACACACACACACACACACACACACACACACACACACACACACACACACACACTAAAAATGACTAACTCCAAACTCACGTTGCCTCGCCTCTTTATGTAGCGAGGATGACGTAACGCGGACCTTTCTCGAACTTCACCTTTTACTGGAACTTCTACAAATACGTTGGCCGCCGGAAACTTCTCGAATAATCTCGAATACCAGCACTCGTCAGGTGTTTACTCGTGTGTGCAAGCCTGACCTTGAGCGCCTTTGATGGACGTACCGCCAGTGGTGTGCGGCAGTGCGGCCCTGAGCATTCTTTGATGTACGCCCATGTCGATCGACGTCACAGTCTTAATGAGAACAAACCAAAGATATCCCCTTCGCCCGTCTTTTTTTGTTTTTCGAAAAATCTTAGGAAAAATTTAGGTTTACAAGAAGAACTGATTTAGAAGCAGACAGAACTTGGAAATTCAAATAGTTTGAAGTTCCTTTGGAAACATTTCAGTTGTCAATAAGAGTGAATACCTATCTGTGAGAGCCAGTTAATATGTTATCAATATTTTCAACTAGGTACATATTTGTGTGAGTTGCACTTTTCGACGTTGACTGAAATTAAAACATCAGAAGGAGACTCAAATTCATCGATGTAGAAATGACACTTTCTTTGTCAACGATTCCGATACGAATCTGTGTGCAGCTAGGCAGGCTAAAAAGCCAACATTAAAGATATGTGTAATATTATCTACTTTAAAATTCGTGACACAAAATTTAATGGCGGATGGCTCAACGCAACATCCAATCAGAAGCTACCACACCTTGCAGGTTGTAAGTTATTCATCTGTGAAATCGCGTAGTAAAGCCGGTGATATAAATATAATTTGCGCCCACAAACTGTATTTGCACAACAGGAAAGGGAATAATAGTGGTCAGCAATAAGCTGCCATTAAATTCTGTGTTTGCCATAGAAATGTATATTTTATACAGTGAATTAAAATTAACGGTTGTTTATAAATTCATAAGTGTATCCCTGTTTTATAATACTGATAATAGTTGATAACATAACCATTAATATTTCGCAATTATATTGTGATTCATACGTTTCTGACAGTACAGACATTTTGGTGTGCCGTATTGAGTCTAGGCCCATTTGGACTGTGCCGTGAGAAAAAAGGTTGCGGAACACCGCTTTATTATGTTTTGATGCGTGTGCATGAGCGTGTGAAATGTACGGCTGTCTAAGGGCGGGTCCAGTGCAAGGTAGAAGGGGCGATCTGGCCCACACTAACAACTTCAATGTCAACTGACTTCACTTATTCTTCACACTATTAATGTTGACTTAGTTATGATAATGGATATACTTGCAAAGTTTACCTTCAGATTGCTTTACTTTATTATTGTTACAAATTTCGTCGCTTGATTTACATTAAATAAAAACGTGGTACAAATAAGCTGATGTTGCTTATTTCATTTTTTTACCGCGCAACATCTAATACTTTATTCTTTGAGATTGTATTTCTTTCGTTTCTGTATTTGGCCTAATGAGCATATTATTATTATTATTATTATTATTATTATTATTATTATTATTATTATTATTATTATTATTATTATTATTATTATTATTATTATTATTATTATTATTATTATTATTATTATTATTATTATTATTATTATTATTATTATTATTATTATTATTATTATTATTATTATTATTATTATTATTATTATTATTATTATTATTATTATTATTATTATTATTATTATTATTATTATTATTATTATTATTATTATTATTATTATTATTATTATTATTATTATTATTATTATTATTATTATTATTATTATTATTATTATTATTATTATTATTATTATTATTATTATTATTATTATTATTATTATTATTATTATTATTATTATTATTATTATTATTATTATTATTATTATTATTATTATTATTATTATTATTATTATTATTATTATTATTATTATTATTATTATTATTATTATTATTATTATTATTATTATTATTATTATTATTATTATTATTATTATTATTATTATTATTATTATTATTATTATTATTATTATTATTATTATTATTATTATTATTATTATTATTATTATTATTATTATTATTATTATTATTATTATTATTATT